>WUAM01000272.1:3243139-3261123 GCA_024336885.1 Actenoides hombroni | reverse complement strand
TTTTTTTTTTTTTTTTTTTTTTTTTTTTTTTTTTTTTCCCCTTGCCCTCACTCTTCAATAAAAGTGTGATCAGAAAGGGCAAGGAATGAAAAAAAACGCTGAGCGGCAAGAACGAGCCCGGCGGTTTGAAGCACGTTTAAGGACCGAAGCTTTTTGCCAAATCGCGCCCACAATAATGAGGAAAAAGGAGCTAACGAGGCGAACATCTCCGGGAACCGCTTTCGCCTCCTGACAGGCGGCGGAGCACGAGCAGAGGGTCATTAATTAACGCCCTGAGCGGGAACGCTGCGGGCACGAGCGCGAAGCCAGCGCGGCCCCGGCGCGAGGCGGGCGGGCAGGGCCGCCTCTCGCCGCCAGGGGGCGCCGCAGGACCGCGAGCCGCTCTCGGTGCCGTCGGGCGGAGCGCGGAGAGGCCGAGCCGGCAACTGCGCGGCTGCTCCCTCCGAGCTTCCTCCGCTGGGCCGCAGAGCGGCTCTCCCTCCTGCCGCACCCCAGCCGGCCCGTAACTGTGACAATAATATCGCAAGCCCCGTTAACAAGTTCCAGCTGCGTCTCAAGTTGCTCCACGGCGGACAGCCTCGGTTAGAGGCCCTGCGGGTCTCCGGTGTGGCGACAGGGCGTTGTTTCCTTTCTGGAGCCGATTCGCACCGTCATTGCAAAGGGTGTTGCATTGGGAGGCTTGACCCTTCCAACAGCAGCATCCGTCTCTGAAGTGTGTAGCACTGATATGCAGTTTGCCATTTCATCACAGTGTAAAGATGACTCTAAATCTTAAGTCCCCTTCCTTGTGCCACTCCTCACTAAAAAGCAATTTCTCTGCAAATACTACTAACTCTTGAAGCACGGTTATATATATTTTGGGATTCTGCAGCCACAGTTCAGGTGCAAGCCCTCATCTCTACCTTCTGCTCCATGTACTCGTATTTGTTCCAAAATCTACACATCTTCACCTTTACAACTTTTTTTTATTATTATTATTTTTTTTTTTAGCTGTGTGATCAATCAGGCAAGAAAACTGATCTTATGGGGTTGTTTTTTCTTAACATGAGAGATTAGGGCTGTAATATGTGGATGACATGCTGAGGACAAGGACTACTTAGATTTGTCACTGGAAGAAACACGCCCATCTAACCTACTTCCACTTCCTTAGCATTTGTTCTTAATGTGCCTCTGCTAGGTGTGATTAGAAGGCAGTTTAATGAAACAAGGTGAAGTGTAAGGATGGTTAGGTAGAGCAATAGCTAAAATTCATATATATTACTTATACTGAAGTTCTCATTTGAGCTTAAAAATATATACCTCCCCCCATATATATATATATATATATATACACACACACATCACACATACATATAGGCTTCCATATTTTTAAATATTTCAGTTACATGATAGTGGGAACCTTAATACTGGAAATGAACACTTGACACCCAACAATGTTTTCCAGTCTGTTACACCAATTGTCTTGTATATTGATACCTATGAATTAATGAATATTAATCAGTTCAAATCAATCTTTGAAGTATCTCATGATTATCTATGAAAATATAAAGATAATACCCTAATAGTTGAAGTTATGTTTATTGTTCACTTAATCTTACATGCTTGTTCAGTCTATAGCAATATGAAAAAATGCATTTTATTATTTGAAATAGAGTTTTTCCTATAAAAATGTTTCTAAGTTTAGTTGAATCACTAATTTACATGTCAGGTATACATAGAAGATAAAGTAAAAAAACTATTAATAGTGCATTTTCCTCCATTTACAGAAAGAATGGAGGCACAACAATTTAAATTTTAGTGACCACTACTACTATTTCAGCAACCAGTTTAAGAAGAGTTCTTGCTTCACTTAGAAGAAATGAGATTTTTAAAGTTAAGTCATCTAGTCTAAGAGAAACTAGTTGTTCAGGATTTTTCTATAATTTATAGAATCACATAGGCACCTACCTGGGCAAAAGGAAAGGCATAAAAATACCCCTTCTCACGTCAAGAGTTTCTCAGATTCTTAAAGATGCAAGGCTAGAGGGAAAAACAAGTAGTTTTATTTGCATTAAAATGAAGTCAGGAAACACGCAGGAGAGAAATCTAGATGTATCTATAGGTATAGCCTGTGCTACACAACAAAACAACCCACCTGTATAAGAAAGATAAGACTTAGACTTCTTTCATGATCTTAACATTATTTCAACTAGAAACCCATTCACTGACTTTTTAATTGTGAAACATCTCCAATGGGAACCACAGGGCCAAAGACTGGGACCATCAAAATCTTGAACATCATATTTAAACAGTAACAAATACAGAGGTCTTAAAGCTCTCTGAAATTTTGGAACCATTGAGCGTGAGGACACTGAAGCTTTGTTAGCCAGCACTTACAGGCAGAGGTCTGCAACCCTTACATGCCTTGACTGAACTTGGAATGAAACCACATTCCTTTAACTCTAACAGGTAGCTTTCCAAGATTGGCACTGAGACCCAAGCTGAAGAGGACTCGCATGCCAAGCAGGTCACTTAAGCCTCCAGAGGCTTATCCAATTCATTATTTTCCTGAACAAGGTGACTGAAAAGAGTTGAAGAGGCAGGAGAAATAAAACATTTCCCAATGATAGACATGGGAAGAGAAATAACCCTTCTCCCAAGAGGAGAAGGTATGGGATTGATGAAAACCTCCTTGTTTCCTTGCTAGACAAGGTTTACTTTTTCCACTGCAAAAGTAAAATTGAAGATGTTAGGCATTAAAATGTTAAAAAAAGGAAGATGTGTTTGCACAAACAGTGAGTGGAAATCAAGGGTAAGTCAATAAAAGCAAATACACAGACAAGCAAATTCACAGAGAAAGATAGAGCATGTTACATACAGAATAGTAAAGAAGCTGACATGAACTTCAAGAAACCATCAAGAAAAGATCAAAGTGTAAGTAAGATCATAGGGGTGCTTTTTTTATTTTTACAACTTGTTTTATGTGTCTTTTATGTGTGGAGGAAATAAATAAATAATCTGTTGTTTGAACTTTAATCAAGTCAGATTCCAGGAACAAAAGGCCTTATAGGTAGCAATCCCTGTTGTTTCAGCCAGGGAAACAAGGGGTTCCATCCCCAGAGACCCCTACAGTAAAATGTGAAATCATTCATCTACAGTAATGTGGGTTTCATTGACACTGGGTGGTGCATTGACTCCCTACATAAAGGAATGTTTAATCTAGCAGACAAAAGTACAACAAATAAGGTGTAACTTGAAAACCAAAGTGGCCTGTATTTGTGGTTTCTTTTCGTGGTTGTTTTTCTATTTATTTTTTTTTTAAAGTACCTAGTAATATGATTAATATGATGGATTCTTTAGTAAACAAAAACTATAAAGTGACTTGTAGCTTTCCAAGGGACATAGACAAGTAGACATTGAGACTTAGAGAAATCACTGTGCAAATTTCTGAGCAGACGTCATCTTTCTTGGTTTTCTAGTCTCTGAATTGAGCATTTGAGAATGAGGAATAGCATCCTAAATCATCTAAATGCATTCATGTGAAAGGTATCTTTATTCATAAAGACACCTTAACATTTTCACATCATAGGCGTGAAGCATAAAGGTCATCACATACTTTAACCAAAAAAAAAATTAAATAAATAATTTAAGAGTTAATAGTCTAAGCTATTTATTATTGCCCTTCAACTGAGACATAAGCATTTGAGAGCTCTTGGTGGTTTTCTATTCAGTGTGAAACAGGTTTGCCTAACTGTGCAGATCTTAATATCATCATCCCCAGCCCTAGCAAACCCAGATGCTGTTGGCAATCAATAGTGGTAACAATCTAGTGCATAATGTTTTGTGTCATGCAACATGACTTTGAGCAGATCTACTTAAAACAAGCCTGACAGTAATGGCTTGCAAGAGTAGACTTCTGTTGTTTCCAGTATTGATAGGGCAGAATTGATATTAACAGTGGCAATCTTTAAGAATTTCTCTAGTGAAAGTCTTAGTAAAACACCATAGGGGAAACTGTGCTGCAAAATTAAGAACAGGAACTGAACAATGGTGAAACATTGACAGAAAAGAAACAGCTTTGGATTAGACAAATTTAACAGATTGGAATCTGAAGACAAATCTGAATTTGACTGATAAGTATTTTCACAGAATAATCTATTCAAGCAGTTCTTCAATTAGCCTATTCACAGATAAAAAGACATCATTTGTGAGTGGAATTATTTCACCTCAGGTGGTTTAGGTCAATTTTGGACACAGAGACAGCAGTAGTGGTGAAGCTTGCAATGGTTAATCTCCATTTGAATAAATAATATTAAACCACAGAAGTGAGTCGTGTAACAGAAGCATTTTTGTTTACTAAAACAGTTATGGAAATACTAATTAACTCTTCTACACAGCCACTGTATCAATCCCTGGATCTCTACTGGATAGAAATGTTCTGCCATAAACCAAAAATGAGGGGACAAGCAGAATGAAACAAAAAGCCCTATTGGGAAAGGAAGGAAGAATACATCACAGAGTATTTTTAAAATAGCATCCACATGTTCCTTCTGATGTTACTGCAAATTTGGTGAAATCAGCAAGCAGCTGCTTTCAGATTTCTTTAAGTATGTATTTTAGATCACCCCTTCCAATAGATCTCATTCAGTGTACTTTGTTCATCATAATTGAAACAGGAAATCTCACATGTCAGTTTTTGGTTTATCCGGGCTTATTGGCAGCTGGAGTAACAACTCAGTATTTTGACCCAGCTAAAAGACATATTCATACAGACACTGATTCTGAAGAATGCTGTATGAAACAGAACTACTGATAAAAAATGACATTCAAAACTATTCATATAGGAATTTGGATACAGGCCTGAATAAATTTAAAAATAAATTTGGGGCAAATTTTTGTGTCTTGTGAGAAATCAGTCACGACTGAAAAACACTCTCAGAAAGGGGAAATTTGTCACTATCATAAATTGATTTTCAATAAAGAACTCCAGGAATGCAGCCAGCTTCTACCAGCTGCTTTCAAAGCAGATGAATTTTCAACATATAACAAGAATGATCACTAGCTAGCTTTGATGGATGATGGTGTTTCAATGGTGCCAGAGCAATTTGATTCAAATTTTGTTTCTTTAATAGATCCATTAAATCTATTTTTTCAGTAGTTATACTTGAGCATGGATCTGATTGGTAGTAGATTCTAATAAGCTTACCTGGAGCCAGACTGTTTTACTGAAATAACAATGAAGTCCAGATTAAGGAAAGACACTTACATGGAAACTTACAGAGAAACTGCAGTCTGGCCAACTTTGTGACTGTAGTGACAATGAACCTGAAGTTTAAAGGCCTCTCTGAATGAGAGTTGTGGTAGAAAATAGGGAGTACTATCAGAACTACCCTATAAATTAATGTTCCTATCAATTTGGAAGAAAGTATTAGAGTTACTATGAAAGCAGAAATAATTTCTCACATATTTCAAAGCAGTTGCCAGAAGTGGCACAAAATAAAACACAACCAGTTTCAAAACTAAACATGCTCATGTGAAATTCAACTTAGTAAAATTATTCCTTGTCTAACTGAATGGTCATATAACATTTTGTACATGTTTTCACCAAAAAATATGCTGGCTGTGTGAGGAATGAGCTAAGATAGCATGGCAGCAGATAAATTAGCTGCTCTCTCACTCAAAGTCGCATTGATAGAAGCTAATCCCATCATCTTTGTTAGCTACCTATGGAGAAGAAATGCCAGCATAAGCTTGTACCAGGGCTCGATTTCTATTGTCATTTTCCCTCTGAGAATTCTTCCTGTGCATCAGTGTCATGGCTGAATCTCAGATGTCTGAGCACAGCGAGTCACGCATCTCTACCTGGCAAACATCCAATTGTACAAGGGATATGCTGCTGCTCTGACGTAGGAAAGGCCCTATGCACTGATCCCCTGTGGTAATCCTACTGGTCACCAATCAAAGTTGTAAAAGACCCTTCCTCCCCCCAGTGAAAACCTAAAATCATTTAATTCTGAACAATCTAATACGTGAATTAAAAGTGGCTCTTTACTTAACTCTTTTTTGTACTAGCTCTGGATTGATATACTTTATGAATTTAGGAAGGACATGTGAATATCTCAAGTTGAGGAAGTATAGAAAAGGTCTAAGTAAAGTAAAAATCATCCTTGTCATGCATTTAAAAATCAAGATTACCCTTACACATCCTTTGAAAAACATAAAGGTAGCCTTTCCAGTGGTGAAATGTCTATATTTGACAGACACAGTAACAATGCACTTACAGTTTAGAATTTACATTATTGGAACTGTTAAAAATAGCTGATCATGTAAACTATGTAATAATCACTACCACAATGTTAAATTTTGTAGGCCATTAAGAAATGTTAATGAAATTAGCCTTCAGAAAGGGCTAACATCAGCAGGATGCCCAAAAGAGGGATACTTCCAAAAAGCAAGCCAATTCTTTCAACCCTTTTGGTTTCAGAAATGTCAGGTTTCAGCATTGCAAAGTCTCATCAGTCATACACCATTCATGCAATTTAAACATAGGACTACAACTATGGAGTTATATTTCAGTATGGAAACATACCACTTCACATCTTTACACGTACAAACACAAATAAAATACTGGAGTTACAGTATGTTTGAGCTGATGCCTCCAGCTGTCTCCATTTGTGTTCCCAACTTAATTTTTCATATGCAATTGTGCATCTAACTTAAAGAAAATTAGATTACATATACCATTAGTTTTAATGGCTTAGAAGAAATAACGGGGACAGATTGTGGATAGCAATTAAAGAGTTATAGCTTTGTATTGCACGGGCAATCACATAGATTTGCTTATTCCATTTTACTGCAGAGTGTGTAGGTACATACAGAAAACCATATTCACACTACCAAGGCAGCCATGAAGTCCTGAACTGTATGAGATTTTTTCATTTTTATTTATTCTGTCTTTTGTTTAAAGGACATTGTAACGTATATTGAAGGGGAAAGGTTTTCCAACAGCTCAGATTCTTCTTTTTTTTTTTAGCAAAACAGAACTATTTGCCCTACTAAGTTAAGGACTTATTACACATTTTTACCCCATATTATGCAAACTTAGATTTTCTGAAGTAGTACAACAATTATCTGTTTATTTTTGCTTATCTTCAAACAACAAAGATACAGGACTCAATGTCTTGAAAAGGGAGTTCTGGAATTTCATTAAGTACTTAGAAGAAAAAAATTATAATGAACCTAATTTTTGTTGAATCTCATCTGGTGTATCTATTTTATGCAAGTTATAAATTACTGGGGGGTTTACTATGTTCAATTTTATTCTCATCCTAGTTGAGCCATAGCCTTTTCATTTTTATTTTAAATATAATACTTGTACTTTTTTGGAAGACAAATGGCTTTAAGCCATCTGTATTTTTACTTACTATCTTACTATTTACTTACTATCCCTGTGGAGAAAAAAAAAAAAAAAAGAAATTTCAGATGGTGGCATTTATAGAACAGTATTACAATATTTTGCTATCATTTTATTTCCTCATTTTATATGATTTTACTGAGCAGTAACAGTCAACTTTTGAATCAGTAATTTTAAAATTGTCTAAATAATACCAATGATTCTTTCCAATGTGTATCACATTTTCTATTAATGCATTTAATTTGTTACATATAAAAAATTCCCATTTCCCTATCTTTCTTAGGTTTCCATGAACTTCTACGGCTAATATCCAGCATTAATCACACTTAAAAAAAATTCTGCATCACTGGTGCAGTTTTCTTCTTTGGGATATTTTGTATATTTTTTTTTTTTCCAAATAGAAACAAAGCATAAAGACATAGTAATTCATTTTTAGCATTACAAAAAGTGAGCAGTAGTGTACTCTAGAGATTCATACTTGCAAGTATTTGCACTCCCTCATGCACACATGCAAACATATACATAAAAAGTTGCCAAATGTAATGCAGAGTTTTAGGGTACAATGTTAACATTTTGCCATCTTAAAAGCATGTATTATAATTTCTCAACCATGTTTTCTGTAGAAAATATATAAGAAAACAGTTGTAGGTATTAGAGTGATTAAATGACTCTACATCCCTGGACATACAACATGAAAATACAGCAGTAGAAACTCTTCAAAAATATTATTTGATTTTCCTCTTGCAAAGATACTTTTGAAAATAATATAAATATTATTCATGGTGACATCTGGCAGAGCAGTTTGTAACATACACTTTTATATACAAGTTTAATATAACTTTTCCAATTCATAGTCTGAATATTCTGAAGGGTTAGTTTGACTTCAATTTAAGATTTTCCTGAGAAAATATTTTAGGGTCTAGAACTCTACTGTTCTCAAAGAAATGAACTTCCACTTTTTTTTCTTGGAATATTTTTTCAATTTCTTCAATTAGACACATCCACTATAGCAACAGGAAAATTTTGCTCAAGTTCCTCTTTAACATTTTTGTTCCTTAGGCAGCAGGTCATTCCATAAGGTAATCCTACAAGTGATCCAAGTGAGATATACTAAAATCTAGTAATACAATACCCCTGGTCTATTTTACATGATAAGATTTTTTTTTCCAACTCCCAGATGTTGCTAAAGGACAGAAAAAAAGACCTGTAAAATTCTTCATCATGAATCTTTTTTTCTGCAAATCCCTTTTTTCCCCCCTTTCAAAAGCAATTCTGAATAGAGGTAAAAGAAGACAAAACTTGACCTTTTGTGATCCCAGCATTAATAGGTCTGTTCATAATTCAATCTGTGTGTGTGTAGAAGCATCCATGTGGAAACATGCAGGCCTGAGAGACATAAAGCCTCTCCCTTTAAACATTATCTGACCCTATGAGTCTTATTCACAAAAGAAGGCTTACGTACGCATAAGTTGAAAAAAATGCATGCTTTCATTGTGCTACAGAGAGCCTACACATTTTACTCCTCATTCTGCAGGAAAACTCATCATGGAAGTGACACTTGTACAGGAGTTGGGTGAGGGAATAGTAAATGAACACAACGTAGCAAAAAAAGGACATGGAAAGACTAAGCTACTTTCTCATTAAAAATATAGGAGGGTCATTTCCTTGGCTGGCATATAACAGGGTAACTGTGTAGTCGTGAAAGAAGTTGAGGTCCCCTGTGTATTGCAGCCTTGCAAAATTCTATCTTATGAGAAAACCATTGTTTTCTTGCTATACTAAAACTATTTTCTTCTTCCATAATCTTTGTCCACCAAGGTGAGGGATGACTGAGTCATTTGTACCTGGACTAGTAAATACTTATAATGTCTATAATATCTTAGAGTCTAACAAACTGCTTCTGATTATACAGTACATAGGTTTCAAAACAACTCCGTAAGGTATTTTATAAGTTAACGCCCACTGGTGCTACTGTAAATCCACAGCAAATCAAAATACCAATTTTTATTATGACTGTACATAAAGTCCATCTATTATCAGCATCTATTCTAGCCTCTCCTATTCAGTTTGGCATTGTAAAGTCAGCTGTCAGTTTAAATGCTATATTACTCAGAGTCCACTCATGTTATCAGAGAGCGCTCTAAGCCACTTTGCACAAACCTGTCAGTTGAAATCTGAACAAGGGGCAGGAGATCTACAATTGTAAGAATAGCAATAAAAGTTCACATTTAGTGAAACAAATCCTCAACTGGTATAGATCAGCCAAGCTTCAGCAACTTCAGCATTGATTTATACTGGGATCTGAGCTCAGTGTCTATAATTATTTTCTAAACCAGGCAAAACAAATGGCATCAGGGATCACAAGGAAGGCTTTTCGTAATAAGTAATGAGTGAAGTTATTCCACACAATGATGACTGCCCCATTAAAGTTTCGAGTATTTTCACTCCCAATAGAGAGGAAATACTGCCCAGACTTTGAAAATCGCATTCTGTACCTATCTGCATGTTCATATGCCCAAGTGCCTTCCAAACACGTCTTTGATAGCACTCAACTTCTAGTATCTCAGAGGACAACACTGTTAAGGAAATAAATAGACATTTCATGGACCTTTATTGCTTTAATTGTAAAACTGAAGCAAGACTATTCAATAGTCAGAAAAGAGAGGAAAACACCTGAGAGTAAGGCTGTGATGGTGCCACAATTAGTGATTAACTGTGGCTGCAAATGTTCAGATTCAGCACCTTTTGAACAATACGAAAAATCCCATTTATCCCAGTGATAATTAATACGTCCACTATTGTGATACCACACCTTTTAGTCGAATTACATTTTGAAGAAATTGCTTAGTTAGATGAATTACAAAAATAAGCAATATTTAGAGATAAAGCTGGATTATTTATCATGGAAGTATTACTGAATCAGTATTCATGCTAATGTCAAGTGATATTAAAATTAATATCCACATTTAAGGATATGAAATATTGACAATCAATTGAGTTATCCAAAAGACAAAAATAAATGAGCCTACAGCCTCTGAGCAATGGATGTTATAATTCAATGAAAGAGAACCAGAGAGCTGTGGCTACATTCCACCCAGCAACTACTTTGCCCACTTTGCTGCTTACAGCAGCTTCACACCTCCTCCTACTTGCTTCATCATTGCTCATAGGTTAAAGCTGCTCACGGGCATAATGGTGAGTTCTGCCATTCAGATTCAGACTCACTCAGACAGAACTGTGACCTTGCCTCTACTAGGTGCTTGGGGATTGGGTGGTGCAGTACCTGGCACCACTTCTGTACTTTTCAGTGTGCTAGAAATCTTTAGGGGGATAGTTAAAACACCCTGCTGAAGATTAGTGAAAAACCTGAAGGGCTATTGCATATGATTCGCAAACACTCAAATAAATTGAGTGGATTTGTATATGCAGTGTATTAATTTGCAAGCTGCAAATAGAAAATATATTGTCTTTAAATTAACAGAATAACATGTACTGGAATATCTTAACCATCTAGAACCAAAAAGAAGGGTAATATTTTGCCCACCTAATACATATTTCTCTATTTCTCTACACAGATTTTGTTGTTCCTTTTCAATTTCATGGCCTTCTAAACATTTTAAGGATGGTTCTGGGCATTATTTATGTTATGGCATTAATAAATAGTGTTTGTTTTCTATCTCTGTAATAAGTGATGGGTCATTAAAAGCTTTTTAATTTGGTATATACCTTTCAGCAGGCAGGGATAAAGTTACTGAGCACAGGGAACTGGAAAAGCTATTCTTCCCAACCTCAGGCAGATAGTTTAGGATTACTGCTGAAGTAAGGAGCTCAAGTTTGAGGTCTACAGGCATACCATGTTCAGTGAATCTGTTTTATTTAAGAAAAGATGAGTTGTTAGAAATTAGTAGACAACATGGAAAAAAAATGTTACTGAAAACAAGTTAAAGTCAAATACAAATGATTGGTAGGAAAATGAAAGATCATTGATATAATTCTAAGAAGATTTTTAGTTATTCCAAGAAATTACATATTTACTGGTAGCACTGCAATAAGATGCATTATATCTGAAGGAATAATATTAATTTTTTTTGCCATTCAGAAACCTACATGGAAATCACTCTTAACTTTTATCTGCCATCAATTTTGTATTAACATTTCACGTATAGAATATGCTGTCAACTTCACAGCATGAGCTATTGTAAGAAAAATGCTTGATTTAATAGTTTTTCATTACAATATTTCCTGCATAATCTTATGATTAGCTTACTAAATCTTGACATTGTAAACTACTTTTTCCCTGAAAGAATAGAACAGAGTTTAAGATTTTTCATTAGAGCAGCAACACAGTTCTAACAAAAGCAGAGGACTTACTTAAACTCTTAATATTTTTCTAGGGTGAAAAATCTTTCTAAAAATTGTTTTAGTAGCAAAAGGAATAATGTATTAAAAAATTAGGAAATAAAATTTGGAGAAAACTTCCTTAGTTTCTTTAGAAAGTTGCAGAATTGATAAAAAGTATGACAGACACTAAAACTACTATTGAGTATATGAGATCAATTTTTCATACTGACTGCAGTCAGGGAAGTATTCTCTAGAGGAAGGATGAATCCATCCTTTATATGGGGTCAAATACAGTACTGGAATCACATATGACACTAAACACGTTTACAGGTATTACATAGAATGTATTGGAATATATAGAATTTTTACATCATTTCAAGCTTCCCACCCATCCTTTGAGTAGGAACACCCAATCACTGGGGTTATTTTCCTTCCTGTAACAGCTGTCTTCACAGAGAAAAGAGAAAATCAGACAGTCCTCAACCTTGCTAACCTAAGGAATTTACAAATACTTTTCAAGTTTTAACAGATACAGTGTTATCAAAGTGACCAATTTCTTATATCCAGAGATATTGTGGAATATGAATAATTTTTCTAAAACAATTATTCATGATAGCCATTATTCATTGTAAAGTTCAATTACTTTATTAAAGACTGGTCTTTTTTTTGTGCCAGTCAGTATTAGTATTGACTTTCCAAGGTATTTAGTTGTTTCTGATAAGCATCGTTAAATTTATTAGTTGAACTGAATCATAAACCAATGAGAGATTGTTTAAAACAGGGTCACATATATATAGGTGTCCTGGAGATGAATACGATTCAAATCCCAAATACATTTTTCAGTGGTCAGTATTTTAAAGTTGGGAAAACATTGTCTAATTTATATGCAGTAGAGACAAGGTTAAAAAAAATTAAGACCATGCCACTTTTGACAGTAATCAATTGGATTGTGTGGTTTGTTAACAATTAGTCTCCAACTCATTGAGGGAGTCGTTTTTAAATGATATTTATACCCGACCTATGGTAGGGATTGGCCTCACATCTGCATTTTCCTCTTCTGAACAGTAGGCATTCTACAATGTTTTCACCTTCCCTTGGGTACCTGTCAGAAGGGATCAGTACGACAGGATCCGTTATTAACTTCAAGGAAACCAGGATTTTATCTACTGTCCCAAAGTCTGAAACAATTCAAACTATTCATCTAAGTGTGGTAAATGACATCTCTAGAAAAGAAAAAGGGTTTGTATATGCTTGCTGTCACAAGGCAATTTGATTGACACTAGTACACCCACTGGTCTTCAGCAATTACAGCTGAAAGCAAAACCAGAAGTACTGGGAGCAGATGGGTAAGCTTTTAAGTAAATACAAAACCGATTACTGTTAGCCTTATCACAGAAATGTCTTTTTCATGGCACGAGCAAAGGGCTAACAAACTTAGCTATACATGACATACCTTTCATTTAACAAAAATGTTTTTAAGATTCTGATTCTAAATATAGTTCTAGAGAATATAAGAACTTTATTCTGACAAATTCTTATGGCACTACTCAGGATTTAAGAACACATAGATTTCATTTTTATGTGTCAGAAAAATAAAGTAAAACATCTTTAAAGAAAAATGAAACAAAAGTTCGAGAGTTGTTTTAAGGCACATTTCTGTGCAGATTTGCATACTGCGTCTTCTGTTTAATGGAAATGAAAGATACAAATACGGTGTGCTATTTTTTTAGCATACATTTCATTTTATGCTTGTATCATGGTTATCACTGTTGAATGGGACTGTAACTCCTGAAAATATATTTAAACTCTTGGCTACCTGTCAGACAGAAAACAGATATGTTTCTGCAGTCAAATGAGTGTAACTTGTCCAATAAAACATATTTACTTAGATAACTACAACAAAATGCCTTTCAAAGACCATGATCTATTCCTGATCATCCTTATTTGGTTCCCTGTGTAACACCTGAAGCTGTAGGAGAGACAGAAGTTAAAAAGCTCTACAAAGCTGCTGTTCAGAGATTTTCTGAAAGGCTTTGGTGGAGAAGGCGTAAGTCCAGGTTTGCATGTCACTCAATTAAACGAGTAAAAAGCCACCAACTTCAACTGCCATCACTTCACTGCAGCTGAGGGTCTGTCCCAGGACATTCAGATACACAGGGGGAGGGACAAGTCAATTGTAAGTACGGATACGTTGAGATCACAGGAAAATCCTATGGATCTCTGGGTCTTCACAAAAGGCAACAGAAGCTACACAGAAGAATAGTTCTTCCTTTTCCTCCTCTGACCCTCCACAACCAGTTAAGAATGATGCCACTATGAGCTCCTGTTCTACAGCCACAAAGCACAGAGCAAGATACATAGAAGTTAAAGATAACAAGACAGGCATTCTTTTCTGCAGCAAATTTATGCTCTACCCATGGACTTCAATAGAAAATACAGTTATTTCCAAGTCATCTTTGCTTTGCTTATACCTGCTTTTTCAGAAGTATGCTAATCCCTAGTTTTCACATGCAAGTGGATACTATCAAAGACATTTTAGTTAATATTTTTCCCTCACAACTTCCCCACTAGGAATTTTTTTTTGTAAATCAAACCTTTGGTAATTCCAACTAGGCTCTAGCAAGGCTTAGTGAACATCAGAATACAATTCCTAATATCATATCATAAATTATGTTAATATTATACATTTTGTTAATTCAATCTGCCTGGGCAGGCATAGTGACAAGTGGAAACTGGTGGCCTGTCTGTGCTCACACTCCAAATGAGAGCTAAATTATGTTAGGCAAACTACATCAAGGAAAGAAGTATGGTAAGCAAAAATATTTTTGTTTGGAAAACAAACCAAGATAAGAAAGAAAGGAGATTAAAAAAAAATTACATTTCTATATATGTTACCAAAATGCATTGGAAACTTACCTTTAGCAGTATTCTAATGAGAGATTAACTTTCACGATGCTTTGTTCCTGACACACAGCTGTTGGACAAATGCAGCATCCTTTTAAGTAATATGTCTCAGTATTTTTATTTTTTAAAAAGAAACCAAATATTTATTTACTTATTAAAGAATATCCATAGCAATAAAAGAGGAAACAAGAAGGCTCACTTTCTTTAAAATAAAATGTTGTGAATATATGTATATGAAGAATTAACATAAACAGTGTATCAAAAAATAAAACATCATAGATGATGTACTACAAGAATGCGCAAAAGTTGCAAGACGAATTAGTAGTGATTGAAATATTTTAGTTGGTCATATACAAAAAAGTATCAAAATAGCATATGTATGCCACAACAACCGGTGTCAAAAGGAAATAGGAATTTCTCAATAAAACTTAATTCCTATTAACTTTTAAAAGAAGTTAGTATTTGTAAACAAATAGCAAACAGCTACTGTAAATACTTTTAAAATTATGCTTTGTATGTATGTTGATATAAATAATATTGTTTAACCACAATCCTATGACACTCAACCTTCATATATATGTTGACAAGATTCTCCAATGGTTTGTTACCCTACAAAAGAGTGGGACAAATTACTTATTTATATATACAAAACATGCTTATAAAGGCCAGCTGCAGGTATTTTTTGGAAAGTGCATTTTAATAAGGTCCTATTCAGTGAGGGAACAAATGGGGAAAAAGTAGTTTGCACTACAGAGTTTAGTGCAAGAGCTTTCTCTTTTTCTAACAACGAAATCAATCATTTGTCCAGACTGTGGGGAGTCAGAGTTAGTTACTGAAAAGAGCTCCATATATAAACAAGTCAATAACTCATTGTGTGTTATTGTTGGACTGAAGAAGTCTGCTTTCAAAAAGCTGCCCCTGCTTCTCTGAGAATGAATGTCACTGTATTCAGAGAGTGAGAGAGGGGTCTTTTGTTTCTAGCTATTGCTGACTGCCATTTATGTATGGGAAAAGAGATGTGGCTGCTAGTTGTCTCAGGCAAACCATACCATCACCACCACACGGTTCTACCTTATGGTTGCCTTGGACCTTACTTTTGTAAGTGTACTTCTATAAGAGAATTCACACATTTCATCGAGGTTCTGAATTCACTAGTAATATTTGTAAATATTGTTGTCATTTTATAAAGATAAAATGGCTGAAGATTAGAGGAAATAACATATTTGAGCACTTTATTTAATCTATGGCAGTGTAAGGAATAACACTCTAAATATATTAGCCCTAAGGTTTTCTGAATAAATATCAGTATGTTTAGTAACTCAATAGCACATAAGTGAGCTTTAACATAGCTTCGTACTATTTCGTGTTTCTTCTTTGAAAGAGTAAACCACACAGTTTCTTAATCATTTAATTTCAGACTTTGGGGGAAAAAAAAATATAAGAAGTTAAACGCTACTTTTGTTCACCTAGCTAAGATTACCCCTACCCTCCAGCCCAAATAATTAAAGAAAGTTCCCACCTTTGAGGTTTAATAACAATTGGAGGTTCTGCAAACAATGTTGTCATTCCACAAGGGAACTCAGGGGAATTACATTCATATCTATTAAGCTATTCACATGTAGAAGTATTTTCAAAAGCATGCATAGCTGTAGTCTAGATTTGACTATTGTTAAAAATTACAAACATCACTAATTTTAAAGTAATTCTTTTTTTCATTTAAAAAAATTAGTT
This sequence comes from Actenoides hombroni, assembly GCA_024336885.1. Taxonomy (NCBI): domain Eukaryota; kingdom Metazoa; phylum Chordata; class Aves; order Coraciiformes; family Alcedinidae; genus Actenoides; species Actenoides hombroni. The sequence goes on along the minus strand of WUAM01000272.1, from coordinate 3,244,754 downwards.
GACATGTTCTTTACACTGACCTAGAAATCGAAATTTCTTTTTTTTGTTGAGTCTAATACAAGTGGAGAAAAAAGTCATAATCATTATACTATTCTGTGGAATTAGCACAAGTTTATAAAGCAAATAAGTTTTATCCATGTTTCAAAATATTTGAAACAAGAACATTTATTAAGTAATAAAAAAAAATATAGAAAAAACAGCTTCCTCTTCCCACCACAAACATCATGATGAACGTTCAGTATTTTTTAGGAGGCTGATGAGTAGGGAAAGCCCAACAGGAAAAGCCCACCAACATCATTTCAGAGAGTAAAATCATGGTTACACTGTAAAATCCCACCTATTGCCCAGATTTGTATCTTGCAGCTGATCTAGTCTGTGTAAACACGCATGACTTTGATGAGCATCACTGCATTTATCCTGGACTCTCAGATTTCACTCTCTCCAGTAATGTCTCTCATGCCTTTGAGCCTCTGTGTGACTACAGGACAGATTCAGGTGGAGTACACTGCAAAGCAAAATTATTTTTTGAAACTTGTAATTTTGAGTAGTTTTTTATTATCAGATGCAGATACATCTACAGTAATTCTTTTTTGTCTATTAGAGAGTAATAAGATTCTGCTTACTGAGGAAAGCAGGTGACCTCTTGAGTGAAATTAAACATTGAATATCTCAGATAAGATACAGGAAATTAATTGTAGAAGCTACAGTTATTCAAGCTGAGGATGCATTTAAAAGCTTTGCTAAAAAACAGATTTTTACACAGTTTTTCTGAGTAAAAACATAGAGACTAGATTTACACCTTAGCAGTGTTCTAGGAGAAATCTGTCCGCAAAGGAAGGTAGACAATGTCACATAAACTTGGGACACTGACAAATAATGAGACTGAATTTGGGTTCTGAACTGAGAGTGCACCTTTAGAAGTGTTCAGGAGATGTAATGAATAAAAGAACCTCCTGGGTGGTCTAGCTATACATTTTTCCCTTTGATATTATTTACTTTGTGGATTCTGAGATCCTGTTTGAGAACAGGGACACTCTGCAGCCCAAGTCACATGACTAGAAGAAATATTGACCTAACTCCAAAGACCAAAAAGTGACTATGACAGAGTAAGTCCCCCATAGTTGACCACATAAACAGGTATACTAGATTATGGCTAAAAGACATTTAAGCTCCAATAATTCACATATATACATATATAAAAGTACTTATGTCACAGTTATGAAAGCTGATAGACAACAATATGTCTTTAAGTCCTAGAGTATTTTCAAATGTGCCAGTTTGGCAAAAAAGTATATTGTATACTGGAGGAGAAAGGTAGAAGTTGCCTGAATTAAAATGGAATTACGAAGGTATTATTAGTAGGTGAAATATAATCAATTTAATATTCCCGTAGTCATTCATGGAAAGACAATTAATGAATAACAACTTACAAGATTTTTTCAGAAGGAAGCATCTTGTACAATGAAGTGAAATAAGTTTATTTAAGGCGGTCAGGCAATATTAGAAAAATATACATGGACTCTGTAATATGAGTAGGCATAGATTTTTAGGAAAAATACTTAGGCCTGAACTTTTAGAAATGCATTTACTTTGAATGGGAAGGATACTAATATTC
>WUAM01000272.1:3173139-3238139 GCA_024336885.1 Actenoides hombroni | reverse complement strand
GGGATTATATGGGATAATAATGTAAACACAATGCTACAAAACAGTTATCCAATAATACAATGGACACAAAAGACCTTAGGTATTATTGCATTTGTGTACACATACCATCATTTAAACAAACGAGGGAAGAAGGTAGTTAATGGTGGCAGTTGACGTAATCACCAGGTGTTCTGCAATTGTGAAGAGATCTGTAATTCTTTCCGGTTTCAAAGTTCTCCATACTCTGTCTGTATTTATCTCCCAGCACCACCTTTAATAACAGATTAGAACATAACTTTGAATTTGCATTAATTACATTTAGTGACTCTGAAAACTTGGTTTTATCATAGCCAAAATTTTATATTTGAACAGACAATCTGAGTGTATGAATATTTTTTACAGCAAAACACAGATAGCTCTTAGAAAACCCTTCTTTCTTATGCAAAAGTTATACACTATGACTCTATGACTATGGCCTCTCAAATCACTCATTGCAGGCATTAATACCAAAGAAACACTAGTTTGGGATGTTTTTTGCTTTATTATTTTCATAAGAATCAAAACTCTTCCTCCAGAGTCTACTTTCAAGATCTCTTTCACAACTTCATGAGCACAGCATGCACACTCAGATCTATTCTCTGGACTAATCCTGACCTGCCATTCACATCCAGGGGTGCAAAGCAGATGCCTGCTAGTAAAGAATTTGTGAGAGCTGCTTTTAACACACAGATTTCATTGACAACTTTGAAGCTAGAAAGCCATAAACAGTGTAATGTATTTACTAGATTTACTGGCCAAATGCATGGGATGCTCTGTGAATAGCAGAATGTTCAACAGACAAGTTACTAAACATGAATACTAGATAGAAGATAGTAGGAAGGGTAAGAAAGTAAAAAAGAATTGGTAGTAAGAAAAAATAAGAACAGAGATATAGAATTAAAGAATATAGAATAAGCAAAGAAAACCATGACAAAAACTATTAGAGACAAAACTGGAATAGATAAAGAGCAAAACATAGAAGAGTAGAAATTGAGTGGCACTAAAAATTTAAGAAACTGGGGAGGAACAGAAAAGATACAAAAGACAACTAAGGCTCAGACAACAATGAAAGAAAAAATAAAATACCTAATAGGCTCAAAGAGGCCAGTGGTTGGACACTTAATCAAACACTCATTTGGAAGAAGCCAATAAACCATAGTAATCTCAGAAAATCCAGATGCTATCCAGAATATTTGAGACAGGAGCTAATTAATGTCATGTCATTCTTGACACAAACCATACAGCCTCCTTGCAAAGTAGGAGAACTGCAAAGTTGTGGCTTGATGGGAATAAATATTTGTCAGAGGTCAAGGACAGTACAGTCAGTACCTGAAGAATACCTAATTTGATCATCATCATCATGCTTTTAGCCATTAGCAATATTTTTAATTACTTTGAAAGACTTATTAAGAAAAGTAAGGCTCCCAAAGATCATCTCTTTCTTATCCTATCTGTTCAATATGTCATTAATTTCTTTAGATTTGGGCACCTTTACAGTTTTAGAATAAAAAGAGGTTTTAGCTCTGACTTAAAGCTAAAAGTAAATTAATATAGAATGCTCCTGAGAATGTGAAATGCTGCATGCTCTCAGAGCTCCTAAAAGTATATTTTAGCTATTCTCTCATGCATTTCCAATTTCATCGCAAAGTTTCAGACATCAATGTACTTGACGACTAGACAAATCTTAGGAATCAATGTCTTAAAAAACATGTACTGAAATCCCCTATTAGTACTAGAATTCATTCTCTGTCCAGTTCCATTTTAGACAGGATACTTCACAAAAAGTGGAAATAAAACAGATTTGTATCCCTTGGTTCTCCTCAGCATGGGAGAATTTACATCAGAACTACCTTGAATATTTGCCTTAGAATCACCAGTCACTTTAGTTACTTCAGTTAAGGACTCTCTTGAGTCTTAACTGCTTTTAGTGTATCCAGTCTTTATATAGACCATAGAGACAGAAAAAAAGACATTCCCTGACAGAAGTACTATAATTTGATTCTGGGTGTTAACATATATATATGGTGAAGTATGCTGAGGATGGAGTTTCATTAGCACATATTATATATGCAAAAACATACATACACATATAAACACAAAACTCCTTGCATAAGTCAGGAAAGGTGTAGATTTACAGAGTAGATTTAAAGAGCCGAAGTCAACGAACCTCATCAAATCTTTACTTAACTCCTTGATTAACCAATCAAAGAACACACTTGTCCTGATTTACCAATGAAATGGGCATCCAAATAGCTATCCTGTATTGCATTGGAAGCTCTTTATGTTCTGTGCTTCCTCATCATTAAATTAAAGGCTCATACATGTCCAGAGCTTCTAGACACTACACATCTAACTGCAATCAAGTTAAATAAATTTGGGATTTAAAAGTTATTTTCAGAAGATTTTAATTATGTTATGTGTTGAAATAAAGGCAAACCAAAACAAATCTTAGGTTTTATCACTTCATATTTTCTAAGTCTTTAAATGATGTAAGACTGGAATGAATTAGAATGAGGTAGAAAAATGGAACACATGTACATTAAGCTAACTGCTGTTCTGCTAGTATTTTAGGCGAGATGATGAACAAGGGTTAATTCAACCTCTTTGAAATATAGTTCTATTTTCTTGTTCATTTATTTATTCTTCAGTACTATAAAAATACACTAACATACACAGTTGGAAAACACTTCCTCTCTCAAATAAAAAGATAAAATAAATAGAATTTATTTTAGCAGGTGCTGTAGAATTTCTCTTACCAGGTAAAAGCAAAGAATGATCGATCAAATCCTCTGCCTCAATACACCAATTTCAGTGTAATGCATATAGACTTTGAAATCCTGGTATATCTGGTTAGTTATAACACTTTCATTTCCAGCTTCTCACAGACTTTGTTTTCTCTCTGAGACAGTAATTTTATGTTTCCAGTCAAATCACCCAAGAGCATTACTAGTTTGCAGCTGCTATTTCTATATTAAATGCTCGCGATGCTAAAAGTGGGCATGTTTGTGTAAATACTCTTGAAAAGTGAGGAAACTGCAGATAAATGAAAGCAGCTGAATGATAACAGCAGGGATAGAAGAAGAAAAAGCCATTAGTGAATTCATTAATTTTTACCTTTGGCATTTAGTGCTTCTGATTAATGGCTTTCCAGTAGGCTGCTATTTTCCTCCCAGATATTAACATGCAAAATATGTGGCATAAAAGAATAAAGTGTTATTGCTACTTATGTGTATCCAATATCCCTAGGATAACAGGGATTAAGTCAAAATGCAGACAAATAGTTAAATCTTTGCACTCATTTCATCTTGTGAAGAAAGACAGCTCCATAGCACACTTGCATCTATAAAGGTTAAACGTGCATTTAGAAACAAAAATGTCTTGGTTCACATCACCGGTGTGTATTTCACATATGCTACAGCCCATGGTGTGCTGGGGAAAAACAGCCTGTAAAATATCACAGAAGTCAAGCGCAGGAGAGAGATTTTCTGACTGTATCCAGGCCTAGGCTCCTCAGTACAAGAGAGATAGGACATATTGGATAGAGTCCAATAAAAGACCACAAACATTATGAAGGAATGGGAGCACCTCACATATCAGGAAAGGCTGAGAGAGCTGGGACTGTTTAGCCTGGAAAAGGGAAAGCTCAGAGAAACCTTATAAACATATATAAATAGCTGAAGGGAGGGTGCAAAGAGGACGAAGCCAGGCTCTTTTCAGTGGTACCCAGTGACAGGGCTAGAGGTAATGGGCACAAAATGAAACACAGGAGGTCCATCCGAACATCATGAAACTCTTCTTCACTGAGAGGGTGACTGAGCACTGACATAAGTTGCCCAGGGACGTTGTGGAGTCTCTGTTCTTGGAGATAAATGAACATTGATGCTCTGGTGGCAATTTGGCCAAAATTTCTGGTTTAAAGTGCAATTCTTTACTCTATACTAATAAGACATAAATCATCCCCACTACACATGTGCTCTTTATTTTTATAGCTTGGTCAGAGTCTCAGTTCAAAGCTGCTGTTTTCCATTACAGATAACTAAGAGGTCAATAGTCTTGTTGCTCTTATTCCATCTACAATTCCTTGTCAAACTCTCCCACCTATTTATCTACTGTATGTGCAATCTCCACCTCCTTATTCTTTTTCAGATATGATTTTTTTTTCATTGAAAACTTACTGCTTTTCCTGCCTGTTTATACTCTGTGCTTTTTTTGTAACAATATTTTTATCATCTTATTATAAAGAACCTAAAACTGGCGTAATCTCTCCTGATATTCCTCATCTTCATACTTTTTAAAGTCACTATCTGAAATGACTGTCCCTTTTCATTCTAGATCCTCTCCTTTTATGAGATGTAGGGCACTGGAAAATGGTGCTCTGGTTTACAATAACCTTTTCTTGACTACTTCTCGATCTCAGTATTCAATTTTCATCCTTCTCCTTCTGTTGATTGATTTTAGTCATTAAATTCTTCCTCCTTATATTGTATTCAGGCATTTTGAATTCCCCAGACTTCCCCAGCCAAAATGACCAGCTCCTTCAAGCCTGACTAGAGAGTCTAATATCTCTAGATCAAATATAAGACTCCCTAGGCTGCTCTGTCATTGTTCCCTAACTTTTCACTTTTCACTATCTTTTCTCAAATGCTCAAGAAAATGTTAACCTTTTTTTTTTTGCAGCTTACTTAACTTCCCCATCTCTAACAAGGCCAACTTGTTATATTTATTATTATTTATATATGAGATATATATGTACAATATTATATATACTACGTAAAACATTAATAGTAATTAACACTTTAAACTGCTTCAAAGATCCTGTTTCCTCACTTTGAGGATACTTTTCTTATCCTTTTTCTGTCTTACTCTTCTCCACTACACTAAAAAGAAAAGTTTTATTTGCATGCTTGACAGCTTTTGCTGTATCAATGTAAGAATTAAAGGAAGGCTAAGAAAGGGGATAAAGAATTATGATAAAAATAACCTGTAATGTGCCTTAAAGAATGACAAATACAGGCCTGCAAACCTGTCTGGACCTAAAATGGTTCCTTAAATTTAGAATGCCCATGAAGTAATGAAATACAGGAGCAGAAAGGACTCATAACTACTTCTGTGTCCTCTATTGTCTAATATGATTAATTTTATTATTTTTTTTATTATTCTGAGACTATTATTCTAAAAGTAAAATATTCAGAGCTAGGATGGTTAAAAACAACAAACAACAAAACAAATTATGCATAACACTAACCATTAACTCTTAAGAAAACAAATATTTTTTTCTACAAGGCAAACTACATTTCAGTGTGGATAAATGTATTTACCAGCAGCCCTTGCCTTGAAGATTAGTTAATCATTAACCCTATATATTAAAGGAATACTTTAACATAATAGATTCTTCTCAGAACACAATTATATATTTTTAATGTAAAATTACTTCGATCTAAAATTAGGATGATGCAATATTTTTTTTTACTGTTTATGAAAGACTCTACAGAAAAGTTTGCAAATAGTGGCAAAAAGGGAAATAAGAAGACTAATAGCACATGTACTTTTCTATCCAACTTCAGTAAATACTTTCTTTTCCAGCACGCCTGGAACTTAACAGAAATATAGGCAGGGTATAGAGAATGTCACATGGCAGATACTAATTGTTACGATTAAGGTCTAACAAGCATGCTTCCCTGCTGTTCTGAGAATGTCTCTGACTTTTGATCCTGACATCTGTGTCTTACAAGAATTTCACTCAGCTCTGACATTCCTTCTGATGTTGATCCAGGAATTAATGGATTGTGAAAAACCTGGCAGGATATCATTTAAAAAATAGAATTCTTGGTGTACAACTGATGAAAAGGTATCAGAATTCACATACTTTGTGTCTGATACCAATACACTGTGTCTATATGCATGCATTTGGTGTGAAGCAATATCTCAAAACAGAGCACAGAAAATAAGATTTAAAAGGAAGCAAGAGCTTCATGTTATACTAATTTACAGTATTGCTATTGTACATCTTCAGCATATTATAAGACAAAAATTATCAATGATTTAGACAAATTCTGTGTAATGGAGATTCAATTGTTTAAAATCCCTACCAGCAAAATACATTATGATTATAATACATTATGTTATAGTTAAAATTTCCATAATAATCTTTTCAGAGAAGAGCATTAAAGTAATCAATATAAGCAATGAAAGAAGTTTCCCCAGAGCCAACCATAAGCATGCTTACAGTGTGATATATGTCATGTAGTCACCCTCATAGCATTTCGTTTTGGACATCTATTTAAGCTGGTTTGTGCTACAATGGTTTCAGGTTTAAAGGACCTATGAGAAAAAAAAAGCCCACAAATTTAAAAACCTTTAATATCAAAAGTTAAACTGAGATTTTTTTCTAGATGTGTTTAAGACTGAAGAATTACATACAGAATTGAAATTTTACACATCAGAGAATATTGCCTTGTATTTCATGGTTCTGGATAATTACTAGATGCCAGTGGATAACTTAAACACAGCTTAGAGTTGCTGACATTAATGTGTGACAGGCAGCATTACAGAACATATTTAGCAATTTTAAATTAAAAAGTAGAATGATATTTGAAAAAAAACAAACATAAAAATAAAATTCAGAATTATCATAACAGGAAAGCAGTGCCCTTTTTAAAGTGAAGCAAAAAATGTTTTCCAGTGTGAAATAAAAAGAAATGGAAGGAATTATAAAACAAATGGAAGGAATTATAAAACTAAGAATTCAACAAGTTAAAAAGAATCTATGTACAATTGTCAGTTATAACTGGTTAAAAAAATTAAGGGTATATTAAGTATCTTCTCAAACAAGTCAACCAAATTCCAAATCAAGCACTTATGTCATTATTTATTATGTTAAATTACTGGAATTTGCATCTATATTTCAGTGGTTTAGATGTTTTAACAAAATTTTGTAACGCTCAAAGGCATAGGATATTTTGGAACAACTCCAGACCTAAAAGTAACTAATAAAAGTAACAGTACAGACTACCTATAGTTATTTAGCCATTCATGCCCAATTATACAAACATTTGAAATACTTGTTTTAGGGAGCATGGAATTATTAAAAATAATTAAGGTATAAGCAGAGTCAATTAAGGAGAAGCCAATTTACATCTCAGATATTAGAAATCCATATGTGAAAAAAAGCTTAGTGACTTGCAAGTTGCATGCCTCTTACCAGTGCTTATTACAACTCTGTTGTTGTTCAGCTGCATAGAATTTACAGAATTCTGACAAGAATACCAGAATTCTAACAAGATGCAAATAAATGCCTTAAACATTTATAATACTAATTGTACATCTAGGGGCTCCACTGTTTTGTTTGAACTGTATTATTAAAGAGATCATGTGATAACTATTTTGTCTTAAGGCAAACATACATACCCTTAAGCACTAATAGTTTTATTATTTATGTTTGATGCTATTTAAATTTACTGTTCTGTTTTTCCTTAGGAGTTCTAGAATTCATTTAAGAAGTAAAGGCATAAATAGTACACAGATAACAACTAAGAGGCAAAAAAGTGAAGTGAATAGTTAAAGAGAAAAAGGCTGGATCACGTTTAAGATGGGGAAAAACAAAAGGCAAGCTTATAAAATCTGAAAAAGTACGGTAGGGGTGTGAAAGTGTGATGTGTGACAGGTGGGGTAAAATGAGACAGTTGGGAGGAAAGAAATAAAAATGAAGAGCACAAATTAGACAAGACATTCATTTTAAGCCCTTAACAGGCTGGATCTCATCGTTGTCATCAGACAGGAAATGTCAGAGCTGGCACATTTGGTTTTTTTATGCTTTTTACTTGTTTTAAAAAAAGTCTGTGTCTTACAATACATAAAAAAAGTCTATTTGCTTTAAAGAAAAACACATCTCAATTTGTTCCCATTTTTTTCTCCTACTCAATCTTTAACAAACTTCAGTTCTATTATATTGGAAACTACAATAATTATAAGGTTTAATACTTCCATTATATTTTGAGTTATTTTATTTAATACCTGAATAGGAGTTGAATTCTTTAAAAATAACTAAACTTTGCACTTATAACTACTACAGGTGGATTTCTGGAGGAGACAAGTATAGCATAAGACAACATGTAGTAAGTCCTATCTCACAAATACAAACAAATCCTCACTGTAAAGTTCAGAGTTGCTGAAGGTCTGTAGATAGCCTTTCCAAAGTAAATGAACAAAATTATTCTGTCAAAACCATGCTTTTAAATTTATTTTCAAATTAATGGAAAGAACTTAAAGGTACATAGCTTTTTAGCATAGACCTTATAAAATTTCTGTAAAGGATACTTGGGACCTGAAAATAATGTCACTGTATAGAATGTTACCAATCTTCTCTTGATATGACCATGGTAATTACAAAAGTGTGGTAATTACAATGCACATATCCATAATTTGTTACTGTATTTCTTCTACATAATCTCAAGATTAAATTCAAATGAAGAAGAATATTGCCAGCCAGGAAAGTGTATATAGTAACTGTAATTCCTATTAATTCAATAATTTTACAATCTACTCCATTTTTATTTTTAACAGAAATGAGTCTTTTTTAACTTTTCATTTAAAAAAGTTTATCTTAGAGTTGTATATAAAAACAAAGTATTTCCATACTGAGTGAATGGACTTCTACCTTCTGTGCATCTTAGATCTTTACAGTCTATATAAGGCATCCTACTGTCTCAACTCCTCCATCCATTTTATCCATAACTTAACAAATAAGCAACAGGTCTAGGATATAGAGAAAAAGTAAGAAAATATTCAGCTGTAAAAAATGTACATTTTTTTATAATTTTTAATTCTCACTACCATCTTTATATGCTTTTAGTGAAAGCCAAACAGATGGAAAGTGGAAGATTTTGGATTTTACACATGGATGTACATGATGACAGAAAACGAAGGCAGGGAAGGCTCAGATAAGGGATTTAGAACAGAAACAAGGTGTCAAACTAATGGTACACCTACACGTATTTCCAACAGTGAATAGAGGTTTAAAAAAACAACAAAAAAAAGTCAAACAGATCAGGTACAGAGTGATGCTTTCTAATCTCTGATAGACAGCGATTTTCAAATCCAGGGGTTGAATTCAGACCAACAAGTTTTAAAGCCATCAGTAGATTTACCCACCATGAATATTTCTAATTTCTATTCTCCTCTACTTGTAGTTTAAATAAATGTATTGTCAATCACAGGTCTCTACTTTGGGTCATTTCCACATTCTATAAGAAAATCCAGCAAATAAGGATTCCTCAAACTTTATCAAGCTTCAGTCTACTTCCATAAAAGAACTGATGCCATTATTCTGTAAATCTTTTCATATGCGCTATGTTAAATGTTTCTAAATATTGCCAAGAAGATCAATTATTAAACTTGGCTTGGAAGCATATTGGGTCAAAGGTTTGCATTCACAGAAAAAGTAACATAAATAAGGAATTCTATTATACTTTGAACCTTTTACTTTCACGTTACATGAAAAAAAGACAATGGACTTTAAAGAAAATATTGAGCCCTGTGCAGTAGTACTGGATTATATAATTTCTATAGATACATGAGTAGTATCTCATTTTGCTTTCTTCTGAAAAGTAATTAAAATAGCCACTGTGTTATACTAGATTTCATAATCTTAGTCCATTATACACTCCATTCTGTTGTATCTCAATGTGTTTCCATTTTTATTTACCTCTCTTAAGACTACACAAGGCAGATGTGCTATTATTCTCATTTAGCAGAAGAGAGTAGTATGACTTGACCAAGATCAAAAAGAAAGCTCATGTCATAAGAGGCCAACCAAACCCACTCAATTTTTCCAAATCATAAGTTGAAGGACTTAACATTAAAATGTATTCTGGGCTACCTTCATTTAATATGCTTTAAATACTATCCTATCACCATTGTAAAGTCTTAATTATACCCCGTTACTCACGTCCTCTCCTTTCCTCCCTATACCTTCCTCATCTTGCCTTGCATCTAGGATCCTTTCACAACTCAGTATTACTCTCAGCAGCCAGCCAAAGGTGTTCAAGAACTGTCCTGATCAGAAATGCAAGAATTTATGTACTCCATCCACTACCCTTCTGTCCCAGTTCTTTTCTCCCTGTGCGTAGAAAAGTAATAGGCAAAGTGCTGTTTTCTGTAGGGTTTAGTTCTCCACCTAGCATCTGTCTGACAAGGAGAAGGGTGGAAGGATCTGCTGTATTATGGCTGATTGATGCACAAATAAGTTTATTTTTACAGATACAATTTACAGACCAGCTATTTCTTAGCCTACAAAATCACAAGGCAAAAGGTTTTCCATAGCCTCTTTCTTAAGATGTCAGGTAACAAAAACACCAAGGAATTTCAGGTCTTAGCTAAAAAAATAATATATTTTAGAAAGTTATCAAAACTAAATTAAAGTTTCTGGTGGATAAACAAAGAACATATTTCGATACGTTTTCTCAAAGGTTAATTATCTGTGCAGTTAAAAATGTGATCTTATTTTCCCCTTGACTTTATATGGCTTCATCGTTGATTTTTATGCCCTTGCCTGCTATATAACAGAATATTCCACTGTAAGATACTTTGTCTTTGAAATTGTTCAGGTATTCTTGTTTGGTTTTTTTAAATGCTGTAGTAACTGAAACTCTCTTGGCATTTTTGAAAACCCAAACTCAAAACTAACCAACCAAAAAACCCAAACTGAGAGCAGATCTGAAGAACAAGGCATTAGAACTGCTGAATATACATAAAAAGCAATGGACTTTGAAGATTTCCAACACATCTACAAATCAAATGTACTTAAAAAATGGAGATAGTTGACCCCATAAAGTATATTTGAAACATCTAGAAATGCCATAGGCAAGGATACTGCAAGACCCTCAACTTAGAAGCAGGAGCTACAAGATACACTCTGTACTGACAGAGTGAACACTTAGGTCCATGAGCCTCACATTAACTGAAAACTGGGAAATTCCTGCATCTGGGTCAGACCGTAAAATAGTGGAAGAATTATCTCTAATCACAGTAATAGAATGAACATTTTTGGTTCAAGTCCAGCTCTACAAGGCCTTGTGATTTTAGTGTATTATCTGGAGTTATAAGGGATCCTTCAAAAGAAAAAGCCAAACCTCCAGTATAAATGTCTAGGATATCTGTGATGGGACAGCTCTTGTTCAAGTCCCTTGAATAGAAATGTCTGATGAAGAAAATGGTTTCCTTTCTTTTATCCAGAGGCTGGAGTGTGTTTGTATGCATTTAGTGCTATCTGCTTTTTGACCAATACTAACTCTTTCTTTTGCCTACCATGAAGTAGAGTGACAGTCCAAGAATCACATGGAGAATAAGCTCAAAAAACCAAGAGACTGTGGTCATTACTGTTACTTGAGCTGTTTACCCAGTAGGACATGATCAAAAATAGTGACATTTTTTCAGATATTTCTTCTTTCTGGTCTGGTGTCTCTAACATCTACACAACCCAGAGAAACATGGTCTTACTGTAACTACCTGGTAAGGATGCCCTGTAGCTAGGTTGTTTACTGTCCACTGTGCATGCAGCCTTCTGTGCTTTAAGAGGGGAAGAAGAATAGACAAAGTGCAGGGAGTTCTAAAACCCATGTTGTTGCAGTGGTCCCTAGGGAACCACTGACAGCTGGCATAGGCTAAAGAGACTCAGAGGCCTGGGGCTACGTGGAAAATCAAAGAGCTATAACCATCTCCTTGACAGCCCCACAGTGTAAACTAGGTACACAGAAGAGTCCAGGTCTTTGTGTACATGAGGGAGAAGATCAGTTTTTATATATATTATTTTCTGATAGATCTTATCTGTCAATACATTGAACAAGGTAAAAGCCATATCAAAAGGTGGAAATGGAATAATATTTAGATATTTGATTGAAATCTCTGAGATTATCTGATGCTTAAAAAAAAAAAAAAAAAAAAGAAGAAGAAGAAGAAGAAGCTTGGATAGGATCTCAAAACCTTGCTTCTCAGCAGATTTGTCCGATTCAGAGAATCTAGTGGACTGATTATAAGCTAGGCATATATTAATGATTTACTTTGCCTGGAGACAGAAGAGGGTAGAGCTTTTCAAACTTCACCACGGTTTGTTACCCAGCATTTTTTGCATTTATGGATAGTGCAAATGCACAGTGCTTTTTAATTACTACTACTTGACTTTGAATGACAAGATAAGGGTCTGAACTTCCCACAGTATCTTATAAAACCAATACATATTATTAGAAACTTGCAGAAGCTACTAAGTGCCTTTTCCCTTTCCTTCAGAGTGGAAGACAAGATCAAGATTTTAAAGTTAAGCCAAGACAAGAAACATATAGACTAGCATTCACTGGACATGATCATTCAATTGAAGGATCAACTGTTACCGTGCTGTGTTCCTGAATAACAGAGTGCTACTGCCTTTCAATGTGTGTCCTTGTCAGATGTTTACTGTTCCAGTAAAAATACACATTCTCCCTCTCTCTCCTACTCAGACATGTTTATGGGACTGTCATCCATAAATGCATTTGACTCCTCTATTCCTTTCCATCATTTTGTTGCTGTGGTAAGACTGAGGATGTGCAAGATGTGTCATGTTCATCTATGGCCTTCACTTTTTTTAATTAGTGTTGGTTGATCATAAGAAATACAGATCATGAGTACCTGTTTCCTCAGCTGTGGCTGAGGTTTTAACAGAGCTTTGAGGAATATAGAAAGCACGTGCAATGTTCCTTCTTTTGAGGTGCCTAATTCTGGTTGGTCTGCTCAGTTCTGTTAGTGCAATGTTATGGCAATTCTTTACTTTTCCATCTCTAGATTGCTGCAGTGTCACCTTGACTCCCATAGCCTCCCATAGCTACCTTTGGTTACTCTGAGTTTTACAAGTAGCAGTTAAGTATAACCAGAATTTAACTTCTAGGACCAAAATAGTTTCCATGTTAAGAAACTAAATTAATACATTGGAATTATTTTCAGAACAGAAGAAAAAGACTAAAGGTTTTTTATAAAAATTGCTGTCGAATGTAGTTAAAATATCCTTAAGAATAAATACATAGATGAATAAAATATTATGAGTATTATAAAAATCCATTGACATTCCTATCACAATATCATAATTTGGAATTAAATTTAAGATTTAAAATATTTTGCTTGCACTAATGAATAACACATTACATACTGACAAGATTATTGGAATGACCATGTCAATGAAGGGTTAATGGCTCCAGTTATGGTAGAAATTTAAATATCATGGGGAGGCACCTCCTGACCCAGCCATCACTGAGAATTATGCAGATTCAAATGGGAGCCACACAGGCTTTGATTTCCCCCAAGGATTGATGAACAAGTACAAAATAATAGAAAGTGACAGGAAGCAGATGACTGAGGTCTAATTTAATGTCATTCTAAAAGACAATATACCTTAAATTGGCCTTAGGAAAATTATGGGTTACAAACAAGAGAACAGAAACATGCACTTTTTCATTTTAGTTCATTAATTTAAAAAGTAATCCTTTGAAAAAATGAACAGTGAAACAATAGGCATTTGGCAATGCAAAATTTACAAACTTAAGTAGGTGTACTTTCTATAATTTGCAGTTTATTAAAAAAGGCTGTAATCTTAAGAAGGAAACCATATTAAACAAAATAATTAAATTATCTGAAGGATTTTATGCAAACATTGAGACTGTTATGACGCCAAATAATTAATAGTTCTTTAGTATGATAAAGCGCAATGAGGATATGCTCAGGAAAAGTTTGCCATTTTAGTAAAGGATTAGCTACACTTGCATTTATCTAGAAATAAAAAAGGAAAAGGTGAAAAGACTTTTCTAAGAATAAAACTAGAACAATTTACTACTTTTAATTAATAAGGATCAGAAATGGCTTTCTACTTGCCAAGGTTAAGTATAAGCCATACTTTTATCCAAATCTCCCAGATTTCAGTACATGCTGTATGCAATATATATCATTTATATTTAATTTATATCATTTCACATTACAGAAGTTATAAATATCAATATTTAGATAATCTGAAACAATTCCATTTTATACCATAAATATTTGAGACATATTTGTATAGAAACGGTGCTGGATATTTTTTTACTTCAGAAATTATGCTATTTGTCCTGCATAATTTTTTTTCAGTTCTTTAACATAAATGGAGATATCCCAAATCAGGTACTTGATCAATAGTTGTCTTAAGTCACCACTGTTTTTTCCTCAGTATTTAAACACAAGAAGTGGCTTTTGATAAACAAACATTCAGAATAGGTTTATATAGCATCCAATTAAAAAATCTAACAGATATAAAGCTTTGGAAATGTTTACCATAACACATTACAGCATATTCACAAAAGATAGGAAGATTTTATCTAAATATTGGAGGCTTTTTAATTTTATTGTACTTTTAAAGGGGCAAATAGCTGCTTTTAAAGCATGTATAAATGCTTTGTACAAAGAAGGATCACAGACTATGATGATTAACACAGGAAAAAGTACATTGCGCAAGTATTCCATCTGCAGCTTCCTCACGTGGTAGACCTGGAGGCATCTCAACAGTGCTAACAGAACTGCCTCAGGAAGCTACAGAGCAGCCAGATGCCAGCCCTGGAAAAATATGTAATATTGCATGATATCTGCATCCTGTGACTGGCATTCAAAGAGAAGCCATAAGATTGGTCCCATGTTTAGGGCTGAACAGAAGCCTGATACTTGCATATATTTTCATTATATGTAGTGTGATTTTTCCTCTAAGGATAAATCAAACAATATCAATAAAAAGTGTGTACCCCCAAAAGTTTTCTGAGAAAGATCTATGTATAAACCTATCCAGGTAGAAAATATAAATTCAAATCTTTATGTTAACAGTAAACTAAATGTGAATTTGCATTTTTACAATTGTGTGTGAAAAGAAGCCTTTAAGCAAATTTCTCCCTTTAGAAGAATACTGCACATACTTTCCAAACTAAGCAGAGAAGCAATCTATTTCTGTAAGATCAACAGAAGTAATTCTTTCCTAAAAATCTATGTTTACATAAGTGGTGAATATGCTTTTTTAAAATTAATTAAGGCCAGAATCATCTTTATTTACATCTTTCCGTAAAAAATGGCAGGTTTCCTACAAACAAGAACTTACATAATTTAGAGACAATGTATATGCTATTGCCATTGGAAAATAGTCCCTTGATTGTTATATTTCCTGACATTGGGTTGTTTTCCTGCATTTAATGTCCATTGTTCAGTGATATTTGCGGTAATCTATAAAACTAAATTTTAGTTTATATGACATATGAAACATATAATTTTATTTCAAGAAAACACAAAGGAAGAGGGGGAGGAGTGAGAAAGTATGACACTAAATATAGTAACAATGTTAGGCAAATGTTCTAAGAAATCTGAAGGAGTTAAGACTTCAACATACAGCTTTTACAGACCTCATTCACTGAAGGTTTTCAGGCATCAAATTTCCGCATATTGTCCAAGCCCTTCACCTGCATGAAGCGTTGACTACAACCCAGGAGAACCAATCTGCCCAAGGGACTGGTGGTCACCAAGCAACAGAATACCAGATGGAGACTTAAATCATATGACAAAATTTCTCACAAAGATGGAGTCACCTAAGAAAAGGGAGTTGGAGGCTTTTTAAAATTCCATCATTCCATCAAACCAGAGCAATAGGCTTGGGAATCTCCCTTGCCATTTGTGGCAGAACTTCATGGCTGGAGTCCATTTCCACTCATAACCAAGGCCCAGAAGATTCTCTTTTAAATTTGGAAGAGCTTCCTAACTGTCTTTAACCATGTCTCCAGTTCTGTATACCAGATTTATCAGGAAACTAGTTCTTAATTGCATTACAAATATTTTCTTTGTCTAACATAACACTTATTTTGGATAACACTACAACTGCAAAATTAACTTCACCAATCACAGTGAAAATGCAGTTCAGAGAAAATAGAGTACCTGATACCTACTGTAATTTTGAAGAAAGCTGCTGAGCTTGTCTATCAGTCTAGGACAAAAAAAAAGGTGAGGGCACTAGTTTCATTTCTTTGTTTTGCTCACCAAAGCACAAAAGGGTTCATATAATCAATACAAGACTTGTCAGATGTACACAGGAATTTCTCTGCTATGAAGTTTTCTGTTTCTCAGAGGAGAGTGGTACTTTTAAACACCTATGTTCAATGCTGACATTCAACATACATTCACCTGGTAGAATGAATAAATTGTAAACTAAGACACTACAATTCAGAAAAAAATTAGTTGGTGTGACCAAGATATGTAACAAGAAGTCTGTTCAAATTAATCAATGTTTTTACAGTGTTAATAAACTCTCCGCCTGTTTACAGACAGATCATCATCCTATGAAGAAGGAAAACAGTTTAGGTCTTCTATCTCAGTGCTAGAAAGGCGACAAAAATTGGGAAAGCAGGAATTTGCAACTACCAATACCACAATCACAAAAGCAAACTATGAAAATAACTCCATGAAAATTAATCTATGAAACTAGAAACTCTAACAAGCCACTAAAGAGTTTGAAATAATGTGCACCTTGTTCTTATGATCTAGTAATAGTGTTGTGGTTAGAACAGTTAAAAGCATCTCACACAAGAGGAAGCAAGGAGGATTTGGCTTAGTCTAGCAAAAAAAAAAAAAAAAAAAGGCTGAAAAGAGATATAACTGCTGTTTAAAAGTATATGGAGAGGAAATAAAGAGTAAAGAGGATGCAGAGCTTTTCCAAAGAAATTCTATTAAAACAGGAAAAAATGGATATTAAAGAGAGAAGTAAACTTTATGACTGGAAATCAGAAGAAAGCTTCCAATCACCAGAGCAGTGAAGCTCTCAAACAGCATTATAGTAAAACTGAGACTAGAAACCTAATTTTTTTTTTTCAGATGTCATTTTATCTAAGAAGTATAAGCATTGTATGATATGGCTCCTGGTTGTAGCACAAGACTGACTGACATTACGGTCATCTTCAGTTCTACATTTTTAAAGCCTCAATTCAACCTGAACTTTTAATAAGGACCTCCAGCAGATAAATACAACAGTGATCCCAGGTTTTATTTCCTTGCAGTTATTCAGAAGACTTAAAGTCACATTTCTCAATTATTACATGATGTGTCAGTTATCTCAGCTAGCAGCAACACTGACGGCCTTTTTCCCTATTTTACTGACTTCATAATTACATTTTCTGAATCTTGGGAGATATGTGATTAACCATAAAGCAATCAACAGACACTTGGTTGTCTACACAAAGCTTATTTCCAGAAAAGGCACTACTATATTCAATCCTGATGGGGCAAAACCACATTACTGCAGCCCTTCACATGTTTGTTATGAAATATACAAATTCTTTAAGAATTTTAGTGAGGTTAAGTCCAATTGTCTCCTTTCAAAGAACACAAAAAATTAGTCCTTAGACCAAGGTCTGTACGTTTGAAGGAGTCAATGGTTATATGAGGTCTTCAAGAATATTTTTCCTTCCTTATGTTATTAAAGACTGGGAAAATCAGCTCATTAAATACTTATTTTCCTAACTGATCATCTAAATGTATGATAACAATCTAAAAATATTTAATCAATATTCAGGTAAGAAAAATATGTAAATATTAATAAAATATATAGTAACAAAATGTCATACTTTCCAGTGTTATAAACAGAATTTACTAAATTAGTAATGCACATGCTTAACCAAAATGACTAAACTACTAAATTTAAAGCACTTTGTCTTACCGGAAGTCCATTGCTGTACTTCACTGACAACACTTAAAAAAATTCTTCAGTAATTCACAGTTGACTGTTATCTTGTCAGCAACTTGTTCTTCTTTTGATAAGCACATTTTGATAATTCTTCAAAAAAAATCTGCTGCTTTCAAGCAGTTGGTCAGTGTAAGGCTTACCTGACATTCTCAGGAAGCTGAGAGGGAGATAAAAACAGTGTGAAGAGAATGAGAAGAAACATTATCCTTTTTTTCTTGCTGAAGATTTAGTGGATAATTTTTTTTTGTATTTGACAGCATATTAACTTATATTGATTATTCTGTTATTAAGTAAAGTTAATTTTTTCATATCTGGACAATTGTTCCCATATAGTAATATATATTACAGTATATTGTCACCTGTGATTTTTCCATATTAAAACAAAGAGCACAATGCTGTAACAGAATTACATTTATAATCCAGACTACACAAAAACCCCCAAATTTCATAAATGAACTAACTTCCATCAATCTCTAAAATTTAATTTCCATTGAAGCTTTCCAATTGCACTTCTTAGGTGGGTAAGCACATGCATTAAAACAGATGTCAAGTAGGTGTTTTCATTGATGTAGTGTAGCTGAACGCATAAAGAATTTATGTCCTAAACATAGTTGTCTGAATTTCAAGTTAATTAAACGTTCTAACAGTTGATGTGAATGTTCTTTGTTGTTAGCTTCCCTCTGTATTTTCCCCCCATTCCTCACCCCCAGAAAGTATCCGTTCACCTTATATATTGAAATTAAAATTTTACAAAATCTAAGGGGTTATACACTTTGATGACCATCTTTTCCTTCTTCACATACCATTTCTTCCTTCTACGAAGGCTTCTCCCTCTGACACCAGAGATAACAGGATCAATAGTGATAATGGACTGTAAATAAGCTTTAATGCAAAAATGTGGAGGTACATAAATTTTAGTACATAGATGCTCTGCTAAACTGTTGGTCTGCAAAGTAGGATAAAATATAGCATGCTTTTGATCTTACTCAATACACCCATATCATTTCTTGCAGAACACCTGTATTTTGGGCTACCTGGACAAACAGAATTCTGGTAACTGACAAAATTCACCTTTCCTTCTGGCAGGCAACACCAGGAGTCTGCTAAAAATGAGACTGTGGAGATATGACAGAGTCACAACACAGAAACAGTACAGTCAATCACTGTGCCATAGGAAGAGCTGTATATTTGGGTCTCTCCCAGTGAGCACAGCACACTGAAATTCTTTCACTCCTCTTCTGATGTGCTTTGGTGATCACATCAGGCTGTGCTAGGAAGAAAGTTTGCTTCTGCACCAGTGAATAGTTAGCAACTTTGACCAAGAGGCTTGCAATCAATATATCAAATTACTGGTATATAATACACATATACTCTGCTGGTTAGCCCAATGGAACTTTACTTCTACTTTGAACAACTGCTGTTATGTCCCAGGACATAAACTGGGAAAAAAACCCCATTTAACTAGAAATTATGTTAAATCGTTTTTTGTATACAAGACACTAGAGTCTGTCAGCTTGATAGATGGCACAGAACTCAGAGGACTTAGCTATATGAAACAGTTATGATGGTTCCAGAAAAAAATTCACAATGAGGAATATTGGCAAATGGTTTCTTTGCTACAATGGTAGAAAAATATTCACAATAATAGTGAATCATCACTTTAGCTCATGGTACAGGCTGCAACACATTCTCCTCTCACATAGTTGCCTGCCTGTTGCCTGAACTGTGAGATCTCTTCAGAAGTCCATTAAGGTAGAATTTTTGTTTTGATTGGTGAAAGAAGAACATATGAAAAAGATAGAGGATTGATATCTGTTAGCTCCCACTCAGTAAAGTGAAACTTACAGAAACAGTCTGATAATTAACTTCTCAAGCTACTGAAATATATAGCAATACTGGCATTTTTAAGAGGGCAGTGTGTCTGTGCAGAAAATAATCTGTAGAGAAGATCAAGCTGGAAAAGAAATGCAGGTTGGTCACTACACCCAAGTGGTGTCAGGATACAGATGTTTATCACCAGTTCTGGACAAAAGACTCCAGCTCATAAATCAAATCTGAACACAACAGAGCTGCAGCACTCTCAGATGGGACAAAAGAACTCTCTCTCATGTTCTGGATGCTCTAAAGAAAATGCTTGGTTAAGTCAGCACAGTCTGGCACTCTAGCACTTAAGAAGAGAAGAAGGTTTAGAAAATTTATTTTAATGTCCTTGAAACCTGCAAGTCGCAGTAAATTGAGCAGACAGTTTTGATTTACATACCTAATTTATTCAAAATAAAATTGAAGTAGTTTAATTTTTAGATAGTAATATTTATTTTGTAATACTGAATTTAAGTAATTCATCAAGATTAAAAAAGATACAGCAGATAATTAAAAAAAGAATGGAAACAAATCTAAAAATCTTTGGAAAATGCAAAAAATTTTGAAGTATATCATAGGCTTATGAAATTTGATAAAGTTATGGTACAAGGTACAGGAAACAACATTTGTGTAACATAAATCTAGTATACACACTATAAAGAAATCTGGTCTTTTGGGATCTTTTAGGCACTATGAAAATAAATTGAAATGAATGTATGTAAATAAAATCGTAATATGAAACAAGCATCTTCGAGAAATGCACAACTTCATAATGTTTCATTTTTACAGATTTAAAGCCCTCATCTTAAAACTTAGATAGGTAAAGCTTATGTGATGTGATTGAATATTTCAGGAATCAATTATTTAGAATAATTGAAAAGACAAACCAGAGTGGTATATGCAAATCAAATGAAGAATAATGAAATAAAGCAAATAAAGCCTTCAATTTCATCTTTTGGTTCTTTTTTTCTTATACTCAGCTTTTAAGCCAGTAAATAATTACCTTTGAGAGGATCTAACAATTAAAGAATAACATTGATTAATTAGGAAACAAAGTGAAGAATACTAATCAATCCTAAAAGACAGTTTTTCTTCTCCCACCTCAAGCCTTTTCGTCACCCACAAACAATGTGTTTTCTATACTGTTCAGATTCTTTTAAAAAACATTGATATTCTTGTCCATTCACACAAAACTCTCTTGGTGAGCATTGTTTTGGGAGGAGTGGGTGGTAGGCAGGGGGCACAGGATGTTGAGAACAGATAGGATGTCAGGTGAAGATGGAATGCTGTGCCCTCTCTAACCAGCTGAAGACTCTGCATGATTGTTTTCTTACAAATAATACCTGTGGGTGTTGAAACAGTTCAGGGAATCTATCAAACATACCCTTTTCACTTTGCTGTTGTAACTCTATAAAATTTATTCTCATTTCTAAAGAATCTTGGCAATAATACCTGTAGGTGGTTGAGTAATTTAGAGAAAATCTGTCAAACCCACTTCCACTGACTTTAGCAATAGAATTCTGTAATTACTTTCAAAGTTGTAAAATGCAATTATTTATTTTCAGTGTATTCAGAAAGTTCTAAATTGAGCTTTTTTATTTTAAGAACTTTTAACGAGCTTAGTGGAAGAACTACCTCAAAGAGTAGATCTAGTAACAGTGCAGCATTTCATTTAACTGACAATAAGGAAAAAAAAGTGCTGCATTTAGGTAACGATAGGACACTACTGCAAGCATCGTCCCATCCTCATGCGGGGAGATAGTCCACATTTAGCTGTCTCCTTACATAACTCTAAGATGATACATCTGAAACTAATCTTGATTCAATCTTTTCTGTGTAAAACTACATGGGTTTATAGAATATTTATGAATATAGCTGAAGGCCTCTTCCTCCTGCTCAACAGATACATTTAATATTTCTTAATTCAGAATAGAATAAAATTGAAAACTCTGAAATTTATTGGAAGCCTAGTTATACTGAAGAATCTCTTAGTGCCCACAGACTCAGGCACACATTCAAATTACTTTAACAACCTACCCTTTGTCAATTGAGCTAATTGACTGAACATTTATTCACTTTTAGTCCATAGCAAATGTGACGTCATTTGACCTTGCACAATGCCTGAAGAAAGAAAGGTAGCCCGAGATAAACTGAAATAATCTCAGTGTGTATAAAGACAGATAAAATACAGGAATTTACTCATTTGTCTGACAAAACCTTAGAACTCGATGATCAAAATTATTTCATATTCCATCAAAGTCAAAGATAGTATATTTCAGGACTTTTGAGTCTATGAATTCTAAATGCTCAGAAAAGTAAAATTCATAGTTCTGTGCAGGGATGCATTTCTTTCAAATATGTACAGGCATTGTTTGGTGGGAATCCATTTACAAGACCATTTTATGGGAAGTAAATTCCTTTTCCCTCTCCCTCCCTGTCATCACCAAAGAATCCATATTCCATTTGGATTCACCTGATTATGCAGGAAGCATCTCAGTACATCACATCTTCAAAAGGTGAACTGGCCAGTGAGGCTTAATCAAATACGAGTGGCAAATGCATTGGACAAAGATGTTGGACCTTGCTATAATTAATACTTCATTAGTCCCAAATAGTCACTTAATTTCTAATTTACAAAATTATATCATCCTCATTTTGACTAATAGGTAATTTTTTAGCGTAAAACATGTCTCTAGCAAACCTTCATGTTCAAACACACGAGTAGGAAAAAGTAATGCAAGTTCCTCCAGAAATTAGATTTTTTAAGTATTCATTTAACTCCTTCACATAATTTCAGACAGATTTCCACCATTTACTCTCACCCATATATTTTCTATGCAGACAAAATTTGCAATTAAATTATGGCCATAAAGTACAGGACAGAGTTGGCAAACTACCTCATCAGAGCAAGAGCTACCTCATCAAAAACGTGACATAGCCACCCTGGTTACACTAATGATACTCAATAGAGAAACTGTTTATAAATTACATACCAAAGTAGAAGGAAAATCAGAAGCAATATAATTACTGCTGCTTATAAAAAGGAAAATATTTAATCAGTCATCCTCCAAATAAACGTTATATCTGTGCAACTTACCATATTAGCCTTTTCTATAGAAAGTTTTTAATTACCCAGTTTCTCAATAATCTCAAACATTTATTCTTCTTAATCAAGAAAAACACTGCTAGAATGCTGAACTTGACAAGTCCATCCATCATGATTGCTAGACAGAAGTTTTGGTCCCACATCTTTTGAAAATATATTTCAGAAGGATTGAGGATTTCCAATAATTTCCCTGGAAAGTAAAACTCTCTCGAGATCTAAATTAAGTTTTATTTATTTGCAATGCAACATGGCATATAGCGGAAACTCTTTATATGTTATATCAATCAGGTGCTATCCATTTTAAAAGGAGGAAAAAAAACCTATTTAACATATCAAAATAATTTTCTTACAAGATAAATAGCTCAGAGACAATTCCCCTGCAATGTATGTTTATGAGAAATCAGCAGGAGCCATTTATGGTCTCATAATACATAAATCAACTGAAAGAACACTTGGTCAGAATCTGAAACATCACAACATTAACTCACTGTGATTATAAAGCTTCCATTACCCCCTCAACCCCCTTACAGGTGTCAAGTTGTAATGTTCCATTTTTTGTTAGTAGCTGGTAACAATTAAACCGATTTAGATGATAATTATTTCTTAGATGTATTAAATGTTGGTTTGGGGGGGGAAATCATGGGTTTATACATTACCTAACAAAAATGCAGAAAGATACTAAAAATTGTCTTATTTTCCTGACCTAAACAATTTTGTGACAAGACAAATTAACTATTTCTTATAGACAGACATACATGCCACTAAGTGATGGAAATAAATAAGGCTCTGAAACATCCATGTTTATTTTTTCACTAGGGCTTTTGCTTTCAGAATAATTACCTATGCACAAACTCTAGATGGCAACATTGCACTTACTGTATTAGTAAAACAAATGTCACACTAAGTCCCTACATATCCTCTTTATCAACATTTTATGTGCCACAGATCTATAGCCTCTTATTATAAGTGTAATGAAGCAGAAGTTATTGAAGCATTTTATTGATTGCTCAGATCACAAGTTTACTGTCATACTGAATTGGCACCTTACTTGCTGAAGCAAACTGCTGACACCTTTTTAAAAAAGTGACAACTACATCTATTTCATGACCAGAAATCCATTTTCATCTCTATCAAGACAAGAATGCAATTTTCACTTCATTTAACTGATGTTAGGCCTGCTCAAGGAATGATGCTTAGAAAAAGACACAAGTTTAAGGTTCTTAAAATAGTTCTGGTAACTAGAATGCAGCTCAGTTGTGGGAAAAATTTCAACCATCACTCAAATCTATAAACAATACAACATTCTAAGAATCACTTATGTGAACTATCAAGAGGGCAGTGTTCTCGTTCAATTTCAACATTACTGAAACACTATTTTTATATTCTTTTAATAAGAAGCTATGCCGAAATATTACAGTTTTCATATGGAACCTTGCTCTACACAAAGTTCACTCTAACATGGGATTATTTCTTGAGTGGTCCCTGCACAGGTCAAACAGACCAAAAAAATCTATTTTTCTGTGACCTATAAAGAAGGAAATAAAGATACTTAACACCTCTTCAACAGTGTGAGTCAATGTCATACAAAATTAGAAAAGAAGAAGCTGAAAGGAAGAGGAAACAAATAGTTAAGTCTAAAAAAGGGGTGTGGGGGGGGTGTTACTGAACAGAGGCTGTGATACTCAAGCTATTTTAAGAACACACTTTCAAAAAACATAAAAGCACAAATAGAAGATTGGATTGAACTGGAAATCAAGTTAAGCATTTTGGTGAATTTGTTCCTTTTCTTAAAATAGTATCTAATAATTGTTATGTCAACTTTACCACAATATAATCTAATTTTCTGAAAACAGCACTATAAACAGGGTAAGTATTCTTTGGTATAATTTTCTCGTAACTCGATGGAATAGGATGGATAAATAATAGGAAAAACATTGATTAAAAAATACTTGATAAAAGTGCATCTTTTTGTTAGTTTCTGCCAACCAAAACCCTTGCAAAATGATTATACTTCACAGCTAGTTTCTATTTTATTTTTAAGGGGAAAAAAACTCCAGAAGGGTAATTAGAAACGTTACTGCACAATGTAATTACTGAAATCTGTGTAAACCAACTGAATAGTAATGACTGATACGTTTCTTAGAAAGTACAAAAAGGAAAAGTTATGGAGAAAAGCTTTTGTTTGTGTATTGCAGATGCATTCATCCTGCAGTACTTGAGTCAGCAGTTTCAGGAGAACACCACAAGAAAATAGAAGAAATACAGTCTTTATTTTGTTCTGGTACTTGCAATATTTCAATTTTTTTTAAGTTGGTAAATTTTTTATGGATCTTCATAGCAAAATAAGAAAAAACTTATTAATTATAATGTTTATGGGTGTAGCTTAGAAAAATAACAGCAAAGCTGTTGGATATACAGCCTTGAAACAGTGCTTTTAAGCTTGTGTTCCCATAGCTGAAATGGTGAATAGGAGAATCAGTCAATAATTTTATTCTCTCTTGTTTTCTTGTGGGTATTTTACATACTAGCTCCATTACTTTAATGTAATGTAATTTGCTGTGGTTCAAATGATTAATTACTATTACTGTAAGTTCTGCTAGATCAAGCTAATGAACATTCAGCACGATTTCCTGTCACTTCTCATCCCAGCTCAGCCCCCTCATCCCCACAGATAACACACGTCCAGTAAAAAACCAAAAGCACACAAAATAGAACCTTAGAACTAGCTACGTTTGTCAAATATCACATTAAAATTTTCCTAAACACTTGTAAGCAACACATGCTTACAACTATTTAAATATGCTTTAAGCAACTCACGATTCTCAAATAATTATACACACACATTTTCCAGAACAAATCTTTACTGTGGCACCGATAAGATATTGTTCTGTTTACTCATTCATGTATGTTTTATATTATTTAATGAAGGACAGATCAACAGCTTGAATAAAGTGTAATTCTAACCGAAGAAAATGTTTAAAAATCATTAATATCATTTTAAAAGGTATTTGAGTCTTCTCTTTTGGCCTCTGTTTAGCTGTGCTAGGCCTGTGAATGACAGCTTCCCTGCTTGAAGCACACAGAAAGCACAGCCTTCCTCATTCACTGTCAGTACTATGGCCTTTTCACACGTTCCCTCCACAGCAGTGTTTGTCCCCAAACACTGGAACCCTGCACAATGGCATTCCTACTTCAACACCCCCACCAACAGCACCACTACATATGAAGAATGCTAATGAGATGGACATCCCCCATCTCTGAAAGTGTTAACTATATCCCATACTATCAAATATAACGTTATTTCTATTGTTACGTATTCATCTCACTTGAAAGCAATTTCATTTTGGTGGTGATATTTTTCTAAAAATATTCTTAACAGGAAATATAGTAGGTTGGCAAAAAGATTACAAAATGTCTTACAGGCATTCACATTAATTGCAGAATAATTCTAACAGAGCTTTTTAGATTTCACTTTTTTTTTGCTAGAAAACTGTGGTTTACAGTCCCAGAATTCACAGCATTAAAATGTCACTATAAGCTTTGTCAAGATTTTAGTGGAACTTACTTATAGCTCCTTATACAGGTATGCAATTGCAATTATAAAGAGTTTAAAGGAAAAAAAATTGAAGGCTTTTGTAGTATAGTGTTATATATATATTTTTTTCTTCCTTTCTCCCTTATTTAAAGAAAAGCACAAACCACTTTGCAGAGTTCATGTGCTCTCTCAGTTTTACCTGTTCTGCTCCACCTACACTAATCTCAAGGAATACTGTTTGAAGAATACTGAATATCCCCTTTAAAAGGATACAAAGACTACAGCAAAGAGATGGTAGCTCCTCACTGTTTCCTTCCTCTGAGGCAAGAAGCAACAGAGTGATTATAAAGACGACACTGTGCAACCAGTGCACAGTGTGGACCAGGAACTATGTATTGTTTTAATTCAATACATGCATTTGAAACTGAAGTCCAGATGGTTTTTAATAGAAGCAGATTTATTAGCATATTATTATAGAAGTACATGTATTAGCATATTATTAGTTGTATGTTCTATTTGATTTCAATGAACAGACTATAGTGTCTCAGCACAGTAACACCGAATCAAAGAATTTTCAATTTTTGGGTTTTTTTTTTTACTTCCATTCCTTTTTTATTTCAGTAAAAAGACAAACTAAATACAAGTAATTCAAATGTCAAAATAACAATGAGATAAAGAGAAATCAAGAAAACATATTTAATGTTGTCAAGTAATGGCTGGATGTTACATTGGTATGAATACTGTATGCAGTCATCATAGTATTATGTTGTCAGGCCTCAGTACAACAGGACAAAGTGATAGTATTTTGACTGAATGTCCTGCGTCTTTATTAACGTGTATCCTAATCTTATATCTGTATCATACCACAATGTGCTCTTCACCAAAGCAAGTTTGTTCTGTAATTTAGAAAAAAGGTCAACATAAGTAAAATATAGGATGATTATAGTAAGAAGTATTGTTATTCCTACTGTAAAACATAATGTACAGTTACTATAATGATTTCATTTACGTACTAAAAAACCTTCAGTTAGAAAATGGTTGGAAAAATTATTGCAGAGACACTTTAAACTGAATTATATGTCATATCTTATCTTTGAAGTAATGTAATTCACACAAGCTTTCAGCATATTAACTGCACAAAACCTTCAACATCCTCGTGCTGTAAAATTTTCATTTAAGCAAGTAAAACAGTTTGAAGTGTTTATTAAAATATTTTAATTGTAAGTTTTGTGTAGACAATTAACTGTCATATCTGTATTGGCATTTATTCTCATAATCTGATCTCTTAAAATTTAAAAATGTCCAACATGGTTATGCTGAACGTATGTCTATATGTAAAGCTTTCATTATAAAGAAACATTTGTCTTCAGAAGAGATTTCAAGTCTCCTAAAATTATTATATTTTTCTTGTCATTTACAATTTCCAGTGGAATACTGCTGGGTAATCACCAGAGGAATGATTAACATAAGTTAATTTACTGAAATGTCTTTATATGTTCTTCACAGAGAAGAGCAAAAAGTAGTCAATAAATGACTTGCATATGAATTTTTATTTAGAAACTGCATTGTCTGTTTTGTTTTAATATTTACTACTATACTGTCTAAATACTTGCATGCATGTTATATATTTTTTCCTAAATGAGTAAATGTTATATGTTAAGGCATGGGAAAATAAAAGATTTCATTTCTGTAGCTGTTGTGATAGGCAGAATTGTCTTAAATGTAAAGAATTATCCACAAAAAGTGTAAAGATATTTCTCCCTTTTTAATATATAACTCTGAAATATTCTGAAACAAGTTTTGTTTTGTTTTGTTTTTTTCTGCTTCTTTCTTTCTCTCTCATTTTGTTTTTGTTTGATTTCTTCTTGCTGACCATTATTAGCTCTAAACAGGAACAGTCTCTTCTAAAGTCAATTCTCATTTCTCTTTATGGATCTGACAGCAGGAGGTGCTGTATAAACAGTGTGACTGACACTTTGCTTGCACCTCTCCTCCCCCTTCCTACACAGGCTGGTAGCTTATCTATCTGATGCAGTCATTCTTAACTCTGAGGCCCGAGATCATTTTTAAATCTGAGGTTCCTAGATAGTTGTTTAATTTCTATATAACCCTTTTCCTGGAAAATCTATATGTCTACTATTTTTTAAAGTACTCACCTAATCCTTAAAAATATGTACATTCTTATGCATATAAATGAACTTAAGTAACTATGCTGAACAAGATAAGTTTTTTTCTTACTTATATCACCTAAAATAAAACACACGATTAATTAAAAATGAACCATCTTATTGCTCCCAAACTATCAAACAGTATATCCAGTATCTGTATGCTACTATCTTTTCAAATTAAAATTCATGACTGGTATATTTTTTTAATGACACATATATAGGAATTAAAATATCAAGGGTTTAAAACATTATACATTTATTTAATTTTTCATAATGCAACACCAGTTAGAAGTGGTTTTTTTATTTATTCAAAAAATGTTTCAAATAAATAATTATTTAAATTAGTTTTATGGGAAGATCTATGAGACCAATAAATAACTGCATGTGCAGAAGAAGCAATGAAAAATTATTGCTTTAGAGAATTTCCACATAAGGGACACCACAGCTAGGCACAGTATGCATCAAGAAAAGATGAGACTTATGACATCCCACACCAAAAGAGAGATACAATTAATTCCTTTACTGTCGGCTTTGCAATTACAGGAGAAACATTTCATTTTCCTAACAGGCACTGCAGCTTATGCAAGGTATGTCACACTTCTTTATGACACAGTGCCAGTTGTTCATTTTATAGAATTAGTACATTTGAAAATGAAAACAAAAAAGCAGACTTTTAAAGAGCGGGACAACTCACCTGTTTGCAACAGTTTGCAGACTTTAATCGTTGGTGCAGGGCCAATAGAACTCCTTGGATATAAATCTTTGCTCCTGAGAGGCTGAAACCTTCTCTATTAAAGACCCAAACAGGTCCACACAAAGGTGTGATGGAATTTTGCAGGCATCTGTCAAGTAGAGGAGCTATGCAAAGAAAAGAAGAAAAAGGTAAAAAAAGCAACAGCATTCTTTTGACCCAACTGAAATCTACAGTCTGTAACGCAGCCTCAGCATCAGAACTAACTCTTAATATCTATTATTTATATCTGACCTGGGTTAAGTCTTGGAAAAGCAACTCCTGCATTTCTAGTGGCCACCATGAAGGACGTATTTATATTGAGACACCCCCCATGAAAGACTCATAAGCTTCGCGAGCACACCTGAATAGTTCTGAAGTGTGCCTAACTAGCTGCATGGAGTGTCATGGTGTGCACTGATTGCCTTATCTTCTCATTTATCACAGATGAGTTGGAACCAACCTTGCTGAAATATGCTTGCATTGTCCTGATAAAATTGCAAGATCCATGTTGTTTCTGTATACAGTTTCCTGTTGAGGAGCTGACATATACCTACCTCATTATAAATGGTAACATTCATAAAATATAATCAACATTCTCATTTTATTATAACCTTCTCATTGCCACTACCCAAAAACCAACTGCTAACTAATAAAAATGCTCAGTGTAGCTGTTTAATAACAAGGAAAGGTCAAATAAAGAGATAGATAAAATTGATTCATGGCGATGGTCTCAACATGATCTTTTTCTTGCTATTCTTAGATTTCAAATCACTGTAAAGGTTGAAAGTGTTCTCTCAAAGGGACCTAATGTCAATATGTGTGACAAATAAAGAATGATTATTTTGGCTTCAGGCATTACTGAGATGCATGTGTTTTGCAGATATTTTTGTGTAATGCATACGTGGGCCTTTCTTATATGACAAAATAAAATAGTATTAAGTAGCATTTCAGGCTTTAACCTGGGGGAAGGGAAGAGAAAGGAAGGGAAAAGAAAAAACATCCCACCAAAATCTGTTTTCACTAGTAATACACGAGAAAATACAAGAAATAATAAAACATATAGAGCGCATTTGTGAACAATGCAAATAAAATTCTATACATAATTTTTTCATCTAGTCAGTCTATATTCATAAAGATTCATATTTTCATATAGATATAAATGGTGGATTTCTTAGGTACACAAATACTAGGAATGAACTACAGGTTTAGTCAGAGAAAGTACCAGTGGATGAATTACACTTTACATAGTTTATTGAGAAGACAACTATTCCTTTCAGATATGGGAAATATTTAGCCTCAATAGCTGTTCACTCAGCTGTGAGAACAAATAGAGTCAGAACTAAGGCTTTTGGACAAATACAGAAGGAATATATCATACAGTTAAATCCATCTTCAAAGATCAAGAAATAGGTAAACATGCAACAGACCATACAACAGCCTCTGCTACAGTGTATTTTATGAATGATTTAAGCACACATTTAAGCAAAACTGTGTGTTTAGTTTTGTGAAAGACATTATTTTTAAAAAAACATGTAAAAATCCAAGTCTTTTGAAGTGCACAATTTTGTGCTATACACATATCATCTGGTCTGTAATTTTATGCATTCTCACATAAACAGTTCTGAGAGCTTCTATATAGTATGCTTACTTTTCCAGCAGATATCCTTGCACCTACTTCCATCCTGAGTACTTAGCAGAAAATTCCATTTTTTAATTAGTTGGCAAAGCCATTAAAATTTATTTAAACCCCACTGAAGTTCCAGTGTTGTTCTTATATTTACAAGACTATATAATCTCAGTTCAGCAAAATACACAAATACTAGAATAAATAAAAGCACCACAAAAGGTCTGGTAAAATCTAAAGGAGTACCTACATGGTTAACAAAACCAATTAAGTAATCTCTTGAATGAAAAACCTACCACATGATTCTTCCAAAGTAATTTAGAATTGTCTGTCAGTCTTGCACGTACTTCCCCTTTGTTACAAAAGTTGAAATTGGTATGCAGAATCTTGTATCAATGACAAATGGTAAGAAAGAGAAGCAACATAAGAAGACATAGAAAGATACATGCATGTGCTCAGTGCTCTGCAGGGGCTTCAGAAAAGAAAACAAGCTGAAACTCTGTCTGTACTTAAGTTTATGATAAAAATCCCATTTATCTAAAGGGAGACTAGACTTGACAAAATAAGGCTGACGGGGATTTACTGAACATGCATAATATGCATATTAACCTCCTCTTACTGATTATCCTAAAAAGTAATACTGCAAAACTTTTAAAAAATGTGCCATTGATATAAGACTACAAAGCAGAAGGAATACTATATAGCATTAAACATTTGTCTTTAAAACCTGATTTGTCAGGATATGGCCATGCAATTGAATATGAGCCAAAATTATTTCAAGATGACAACCAGTGAATTAATACTTTTTCCAGACTATTCTAATAAAGCACTTACTTCTTAACATTGGAGTCAGACATGAAATTAAGAAGATCAGATGAGGTAACAAATGAAGTCTGACCAGGAAGTTATTTTACTTCAGGACTCAGCAAGCAGCATCAGAATTTGCTTCATGCTATGTGATGAGGAGTGGTCATAGTCACACTTAGTTCAAAAGAAATAAAAGGATGAAATTCTGATCCTAGTGAACTCTCTGGAAGTTTTAAAATTAACTTAAGCAAATAAGGTTTTTACTAAGTGCTTTTAACTTAGTTACCATAAGAAAACAATGACAAATGGAAATGAAAATAAACACAAGTAGTGCTGCTTTTCTGAGTGTGCAACCAGACTGAAACACAGCTGTGAGAAAATCTGCGTATGCTGGAACTGCATGTTACATTTGAACTCTCAGTATAATACTATTGATTATTTTACCACAAATAATTTTAATGCTGAGTTGCCATGCTGAGTCACCTTTTCTGAAGGTAATGACCTTCAGGACCAGAGAGAGAGCAGTTGCAGAACCTGCTGGGATGGCCTGGAAAGGAAAAGATCCAAAGTGTCTCCCCCTTTCAGACAGGCCTAACATCCAAATTGGTCAGTCACAATGAGTATCAGACCCAAATAATTTTTTATAAGCAAAACTAATTTCCATAAAAATCAGCTGATTCTATCCATAACAGCATTTGCTTCATTCCACACTTAAACTTTTGATTCCAGATGTACAGTCTCAAACAGATTGCATTCTTTCATTTTTTTCCCCATTCTTTTCACCTACTTTTTAAAATTCCCAAAATCAATGGTATTAAGTTATTAAGCATTCATTGAAGTATGAAACTGTGTGTTCCTAGAAAGAGAAAGGAATAAAGGTAGAGCAGCATGGCAGTAATTTTAGAAGAGTATACTTTTACTGAAATAGTCTGTAAGTTTATTGCTCTGGGTATCTGTTTGGTGATTCCAGAAGATAACCTTAGCACTCTAGGTAAAAAATTCATGGTTACTCAAAAAGTATTCCTAGTTTAGGAATGTTTATGTTGTTCTCATTTTAAATTGATAGAGGTATGCAAGAATAATTTTCAGTGTACAGCTACCTACATCCAGACTTCCATCCACTAGTCTGAGCTAATACTCTTTTGAAAACTAAGAGTATCGATAATGACTCCATAAAGACTCTCTCATCTCCAATAGAATGCTTTCATATTATGGCTTTACAAGACCAGTCTACAAAGCAAGGTGAAAAGAATCTATAGGCAAAATTTCCCAAAGATTTGCATGTCAGGTCAAGCATTGACTAGTCCTTCCGACATTATAGCTGGTCAAATATTGCAAATGTTGAGAATTGTGAAGAAGGAGGACTATGAAGGTCAAATCCAGAGTGCTGATCATTGCAAAAAAAAAGCCAAAGACTAGCTCTTGGGAAGCATATGAGCTAACTAGTAAGGTTTAGGAACAACTGATCATGACATATGTCTCTCAGGAGGCTAGAGATTTTATTATGAGTTACTCATGGAATTCCTGAGAGGTAGTGATGAGAAATGAGTCCTTGATCAGAAAGTGAAATAAATTTTAAAAGAAGGAAACTTCCCTTCAAGGAAAGCTGAGCAAAGGCAGGTAGTCAGAAATTATGGGAAGTATTTTAAATGATAGACAAAATCCTCTCTCTTTATAAATTTTTTATGCAGAATTTAAAATACTGCTTTAGAACTCATCTGCATTTTTTTCTTTTTCAATTGAATAATTTTTCCCATTGAAGCAGTCTTGGCTGCTAGATAGTCAGCCATGGATAAAGAGAGAGCACCACAGGATCTTTGCTCCTCATCTAAGATGAGCAGTGTAAATATACCTTCATTGCTTTTATTCTCTCCCTCATCGATTTTTTGACTTGATATCACATGACAAACATTGAATTTCCTTGAAGAAAATAATTGTTTTACGGTGTAATTTTACACTCCTCTGAAGAACAGAGATGAGAAATTTTCCCTAAAACAAAAGTCAGAGATTTAAAATTGATGGAGATAATGGCACGAAGCCACTGTGGCAAACAGGAGAGAAAAATCTGTTTGGTTTTTTTTTTTCCCCCTTTAAATTTGCTGAAAATGATAAGAGTGCAGTGTTGATCGAATAGAGTGACAGAAAGCAAGAAATCCAAAGCCCAGTAGGATATCCATAAAAAGTAGAACATTTGTAAAGGAATGGGGAAATCACCCTCTAGCAACTCACAATCATCACAAGAGGACTGCAAAAAAATAAAAACATATCTCTCCAAATTCAGTGTGTTAACTTCCTTTTTACTTAGACTCATGACATTATCGGGGCATAAACATTAGCATTCTGCTGAGTTCTTTTCTATATCAGTTTCTCTCAGTAAATAACCTGCAAAACAGTAAAAGTACTTAAATAAATAACAGTATCAGAATAACAGGAAAAAGAAATCATTAATACTTTTTCTGCTATGGGAAAAAATATACCTTTTAATACGATCAAAATACTAGAAATTCTTTTTACACTTCCTCAGGACAACACACACTGTACACTGTATGTATCTTACATCCTGAGCCTGTGCTAGCATACACTCCACTTCACTGTTTCTTGTTTTCAGCAAACACCACACCAGCATTCTGTCCAGGGCAACTGGCATGCACCATCCAAAATTACGGTGTATATGGAGAAACTGAATGATGGAGAACATGCATTTTCCACTGTTGTTCAAATTATGTCAGTGTGTTTTTACTCAAACAAAACCTAATCTAACAGCTGCTGCGTACTTTTGTTTACATGCTATATGTCAAATCGTATTGTCCCCAAGGTACTTATGAGAGATGCTTTAGCAGTCATTTTCTTAAATACTGATGCCTATCCGAATTTGGATTTTTCCACCATTGAACAGAATGACAAGCACACGATTGCTGTACTTAAAGCAATCTTTCACAGCTGCTTTGCTTTTTCAGTGATCCCATTAAATTGACGGCGTATGCCTGAGGGGTCTACAACGTTACAATACCGCTGAACAAGATGTTGATTGTACAATACCAAGTTGTGTTGTACAAATTTGCTTTATTTTGGGAACCGTTTCCCAGGTCATCCTTCCATTTATTGTAACCTGAGCAACATTTAATTTAAAAAGGTATCTATCTCTGTGACCTTTTACTGAGCACCTGGTTATATTAATTGTTTAGAAGTGCTAACTTTAACACTCAGTGGTTAGTAGGCATGAAAACATAACCAAAAAGTCTCTTCAGTTCCTAAAATGAGCATGAGTCATGTCTTTTCTTGAACTGAACGAAGTAGCTCTGCATTAAATATGCTGGCACATCTTCTGCTTGAGCAAGTGGACCGAAATGGTGTGAATTGTTAATGCCTTGCTGCTTTGGTTCACGGCTTGTGATTGATCATTTGTAACTATATCTACTCCTTGTTCCATGAAATCAAGTATGGAGTAATGGGTTCATCAGATTTTTGGGTTAAATTGAGAGTGAAGAGGTACTGTGTGTGGAAATAAGAGTTGCCATGTTCGGGGCTGGCCTTGTAACAGCATGGAATCTAAAGGCGATATTCAAAACCACTTCACTCATCATACGCTTACTGATTCTGAATAGGGTCCATTTGCAGGGGACATTTGGTAGTTTTCCAATACACTTTATGCCTCTTTCTCCACTTCTACCACCCTGCACATCCTTTTTTTTTTTTTCTTCCTTTCTTTTTTTTTTTTTTTTTAATTTTAAACTAGAATAGCTTATAACAGGTCAGCATAGAAAACGAATAGATTTCAATAACTTGCTATGAGGAAAGTAAAAATAGTCTTGGAATGAAATGACTGTCCTCCAACTAATTAATGATACTACCTAAATGTTAAGTCATTTGCATGACAAGAACTATAAAGAACGCAGCAAAGTTTTACTTAGCATTCAGAATTATAATCTCATATTTTGTAGAAAATTATTTTTCCAGACAGAAAGAAAGAGTTACAATAGTCTTAAATTTACTCCTTAGTCCATTCATGTGAAGGAATGACATATTTCCAGACACTACAACATGACTTGTGACTTTGCAAACAGCAGTGTGTGGGACCACAGCAATGCAAGCCAACAGCAACCAGAAGTGACAACTTGTGATGGCCTGCAGGAGAGTAATCACATTACAGTATCTCCACAGAAAAGAAAGGTAATGTATGTCAGTAGCAAACTTGCTGCAATGATCACAGTGTTCTGTTTGTGCCACAGAAGCCTCACTGTATTTACTGTGCCAACAATTCCCTTATTTTAAAACAATACATAAAAGGTATTTAATTACATGTGAATGTTTCACATGGAGTGAATGAATCACTCTAGTCACATCAAACTTACAGTGGGGTTTTCCACCTGCTCTTGTGCTGAAATTCAGAGACAAAACTAAAATCTGGACAAATTTAAGACCAAAAGAGAAATACAGAGTAATAATTGATTATTACTGCTCTTCATTTAGGAGTAAAGAATAAAATGGAAGGGAATTAAATGGAATGGAAGTGGAAAGGAGAGTACTGCATGTATATACATCATGTGATGGCTATAATCATATTAAGAGAAAAAGAGAGACACAGCAGTTTCATTCAGTTTCATTCAATCTAGGTCATATTAATAGTTATCCTGATGAATGTAAGTATAGCACAAGTCTACAGCAACCTTGACAATGAACAAGTTTAGTCATTAAGAGTTTCTGGAAGACTTCAATCAGTGCAAAATTAGAGAAACAGAGGAAGCAATCATGAATGAAGAAGCCACTTTTTTCAGAACTTGTTTTGAGAGTTCTCTATCTTTTTCACTCTTTTCCTGTCTTCATGTTAGCATTAGAGAAACCTTCTTTAACTAGTCAGACTTATGATGGCTTTGTTGACTTATAGTTGTTGGGAAGCTTTCTTACACTTACACAAGGAGCTGTACCACCATTTGGAAGATGTTTATCAAGTTTGTGGAGGTGTTTTATAAAGAATAGTAATTTTCCTGGTTATTTCCTTTCTTTAATTGTGCCTAACTTGCAGATTCAAGTCATTGGTACCATAAATTGAAAATGCCACCAAAGAGATAAAATACTTCCATCATATAGAATTAACAAAAGTTAAAAAAAAATAAGTCCAGATTTGCTTTTCTGTTCCTCAATGTAATGAACAGAAAGCCCACCCTACACATGCTACTTACCATTATTATGTTGCCAATTTTGTCTCCCCATACGTTGCATTAGTATTTCACTGGAGAAGTAAGATTCATCCTCACTGTGCAATCATCTGAAAACTTTTAAAAAAGAAAGGTGTTATTGCAAATAATTAAGACCTAGTTCTTAAAAAAAATATGTTAATGTATGAATATGCTCTAACCAGCTACAAAGTAAATATTTACCACTTAGAGAACAAATGCCTTTGCAATGTGGTCTATACCTCATATAAAATGCAGAATGTACAGCTGTTGATCCTTTGATTTCCTGTAATTGGCAAGTACAATATTCTATATATGCAAATTTATTGGAAATACAAGAAATCAAATATTCCAAGTTATCCTCGGAAAAAAAAAAAAGTCATTGTAGGCAGGACAAAACATTATGTGGCTTTTTCCAGCTGAAATAGTATGAAATGAAAAAAGAAGAATTTAGATGCTTGTGAAAAAAGGTTACTTCTATCAGATGCTGTACACATACATGTAACAGGAAGCTCTACTTGAAAGACATTATAGACGAAGTTACAGAAAGAAAACTATTACCAATTCTAATTACTTTAGCCACACAAAAAGATGAATATGCTGTGCAAAATCTTTTAATGTGTACTCATGGACTACAGATAGTCATGGTAGAAAACTAATATAATGTAGCAATGTCTTGAAAGTTTATCAGTGACTTCAGCAAAATATTCCTTAACAGTGGAAAGTATATGGCCTACTAGCATGGGTTTGAGCTACACTGGGTGCTGCAGAGGAGAACGATGGGTTTGATTTTCCCAACTACACTTTTATGCTAACTGCATATTTTGACTAGAGCATGAATACTTTGAATGCTTTGAATCAAAAGATATGCTAGAATCCAGAAATGTCACAACTGCTTGATTTAACCTCTGATTCCCATTAAACATACATGTTTTTATATTAGTTTAAATGTTTAATTCTAAGTAACTTTTTATTCTGATATCAGAGATAGAGACTCTTCTTTAGGAACATTTAGAAAATACACTCCAAATTTAATAATGTTTTGGTTTGTTGTATACCATCACACTAAAGGATATCACAAGCCATTTCTTTTGCCCATAGTCGATTTCTAAATTATGCTTATTGTTCATGTCCACATTGTTCCAAGTTTTCCTAGTCATGCATTACAGCTATTGTTTTAGAGAGAATCCTTCCACTATAAGAATTTTATGCTGAACCAGGTTTTCAGATTGAATAACATGAAGTCATATACTTCAGTCAATTTAAAACATGTTTGTCTTGATAGCATCATCTTAAATACTATTAGCTTGTTACACATCAAAAGAATTGATTATTGAATATTTATCTTACCTTTTTCCAGTTTGCCCAGAAATCATAATACTTGAGGCTACACACAATAGCTGGTTTTATATTGTGCAATACTCTTCAGCGAATGCAAATTTTATGAAACAGGTGAATCATCACTATAGCAGTTGTGTGATTAAAGCAGAAACTGTCACTGAAGTGGTGCTAGTGTAATTACCTGTCATTCTTTGGAAGAAAGTCTAAGACAGATAGCACACAAGTTACTTTTTGATGACAGAAATGGCAATACTTTGACCAAGAGAAATTCATTGTTCATGGAACTGTTGAAAAGAAAAGGCGAGAGGAAAATACTAATGACATTATTCACCCATCATGCATGCCTATTTCAGGTGAATATCCTAAGCTGCCCTTTTCAAGGTACTCATAGAGAAAACAGCCAAAGTATGAAGAAAAATTTCATGAGTCTTGTACATATTAAGAGCAATATGTCCTGTTTTAAAAGCTCCACATTCAACTGCAATAGCACATATTCAAGTGTGAAAAACACATCTCCTACCTCAGCAGAATCCCCATTCCACAACTGACAATGCATACCAACCAGGAGAGATGCTACTTCTCCAAAGTACTACAACTTGAAATAAGACAAAGAAAACACACCATCTAGAAAGTTTTGTGTCTCCTTGGTTGCATTTTCCCCCCCTCCTTTTTTTTTCCACTTCCAATTGTAATTACAGCAGCTTCAATGCTGTTCTAACAGGCACAAACATGGAACACTTTCAAAGGTGTTGCATATCACCTAGGACTGATGAATTACAACATATTCCCCTCCACGTGCTCATTTTTGTACATATTTGCCATATTTAGGCTCAAGTGCCATGTTTCTGACTCAGTTCTAACCTAACTCAGAACACTTTATGGCAAGACAGAAGATGGGAAAACATATTACATTACAATTTCTTATTCTTGGTCAAGGTGCACCAATAGTTGTAGTTTCTGATTCTTTACAACTGAAGGTTCCTTAGCTTTATAGGCAGTTGCCTAAGTTTGGAAATATCTTAGATCAGTGGGAGTATTTTAGACATTTTCTAAAGTTTGGCAGGACAGAAAACTGTCTCTTACAAGTTCAAATATGAAACAAATAGGAAAAAAAATAAATCACTGTTTATCTTGTTTCTTCTTTCAAGTTTTCTAAACATACCTATCATGCTTTCCAGTTTTAATTGCATAAGGATAAATATTTTCACCATGAAAAAAATACTTTCTTTCAATAAATTATTCATCTGATTTGATATACATCAGTATATTGACTGCTGTACGGTAGATACGCAGTTCTTCCACCAGAAGCCTGTACAGTGACAAAATGGAGATGGGAGGAAGACTGTGAAGATTGTACAGTCTGGTAAATCTGCCTTTTTGAGATTTGAAACAGAGACAGTAATTGTTCAATGCATCTTTTTTTCCTCATTCAGTCAGTGATACAGATCTAGCATAACTGAAGTGAGAATGTTACCACTTATGTCTGGATTTCAGAAGAAAAAGAATCAAACATTCTTCAGTTGTGCTTCAGACCTTCCTGACAAGATACCACCAGTATTTGGTGAATTCATATCACTCTGCATTATTTTATTTGGAAGAGTCCTACAATGATCATATTGTCTTACAGACTTAAAAACAATGGATTACACAATTCAGAGAGGACTGAACACCAATATTCCAGGCATTCAGAATTCCTTACATGTAGTGAAAATCTTTGAAAGTATTCCATGTTGTGAATCAACCCTAGGTTTGAAAACTATTTACCATTTATTTCTACAAAACTTATTTCAAGTGTATCACAGACTAATAGAAATGAGGTTATATAGAGTATATATGCCATAGTTATTTTGGCATACAAATACATATACGCTCTAGACTTACCTGAAAACAAAGACAATTGTTCTCAAACCTACTGAATTTCCAAGAAAGTATTAAAATGCCTTCTACAGGAAAAAAGATTCTTGTATGTAGTGTAACTTTAAATATGTTTTAATATGGTTAGTGTTATATCTTTCAACTACTGAATATTTATAATTAAATATCTAACCTGATCAAAATCAACTGTATGTTCAAACATATATAACATGTATAACCCATGCCTCAGATACTCTTAGAAATAATGTTGCTTGGTAATAAATTCTCAGATAAGGTACTGTTAAATAACACACACAAAAGTAGGAGAAGAAATAGGTATAATCAGAAGCAAGTTGGCTACTAGGCAAAGAGAAGCAGATTAAAGAGCAGGAGGGATTTCAGGAAAGGGGGATCACAGAAGTAAAATTCCCCGTACCTAACCTAAACATTAATACGTATTATCTCTGTTTTGTTGAAATCCAAGGTTTAGTAATCTAAGGGATTTTTTTTGGCTGTTTTTTTTTTGAAAGAATAATCTGTAGTTATACAAAAGCAATAAAACTGTGGTAACAATGAAGGTACTTTGGAGATGCATTCATTCAAACACGCTAATAAACAAAGGTTAGCTTTTCCATTTGATTTTGTGATGCAACAGAATGAGTTATCCTGTCCTGTGCAGTTCTGAATCACTAAAAATCTGTCAAAGGTGTCCTCAATAATTTTCTAGATACAGTTGGAAATGACAGGCTTGTGTTTCTTTTGCTTGGCACCATAATGAAGAACCAGGCCATTCACTGTTCAAGATACTTTCTTCATTAATGACAGATGGTCCGAAAGAGAAAAAAAAAGTCAAGTCAATATTTGGCTTCAAAATTAAAAACGGACACATCATGCTCCCTTTTCCCTGTTACCTTAAAAATACACACTGGCCTGTCTCCACTTAGATGCTGGTATTTTCTGAAATACTACCACCAGCTTCCTACTAACCGTGACATAAGCTGTAGCAAGCTGTCTGCAGTGATAGCCTGCATAAATCATCATTCCTGAAGGGAACAGATGTTCAGGGTATGAAAGAGTAATACCACAATTTAGTCATAATTAAAAT
The DNA here is from genome assembly GCA_024336885.1 of Actenoides hombroni. NCBI lineage: Eukaryota > Metazoa > Chordata > Aves > Coraciiformes > Alcedinidae > Actenoides > Actenoides hombroni. Next base: position 3,197,056 of record WUAM01000272.1, on the reverse strand, counting down.
TCACCTTAGCATGCCTCTATCAGTGAGCAGAGAGGAACATTTCACTTCTCACCTACAAAAATGAAATGCCTCTCATTTCTTCTGCTTCAGGAAAATTAAGCCTGAACCTTTTGTACATTGTTTGAGTTCCATATCTGACACTGCATCATATAAATGACATTTTTATTTCACTTCAACTGTTATATTCTTCTTCCAAACACAAGAAAATGACCTTTAAATGGTGTACTGCCTCTGCACAAAACACACTTACAATTAAATCTTCAAAGGAGATTGTTGTACATTGCATGCAGAAATATAATCAGTAGCTATCTAGCTACAGATGAAACTGTGCCAATAAACACATTCATTGTACTGGTAACAATTCAGTCTGGAGGTATTAAAAAACTTAGGGGTTGAAGGTCTTTAAAAATTTAGTACTGTAAGATCACTAAAATCAGTGGGAGTTAGAGGATTAACTCAGGAAAAATCTGATCCTTAGCCTTGTAACTGCCATTAATGTTAATGGAATGTATCTATACACATAATTTTGAAAATGTAAGCCTCATACTGCTATTATTACAGTTGGATTACCTTAGATGAATGACAGCTGTTTTGAAAAATTGGTTTCAATTCACAAATCTTTATAACATGGGGCTACTTTATTATGAAATACAAAGCATGTGATTATGTTAATAAATATGTTAATAATGTTATAATAATGTTATGTTAATAAATAATAAATCCACTAGAGTGTAAATGGCTGAGCTTGTCACGGTGATTTAAAGGTTTAAAACAAAAGAGAATTTATCTTCTCATCAACATTGATATTGGCAATCAATTAAAAAAAAAAACCCTCTCTCATTAAACTGTGGTTTAGTTTCCCCATTAAATGTCTTTAGTGACATTCACAATGTCTTTAGAACTTCACACTGGATTCTAAAGTCCATGGATTGGATCCTCAGTGACTGTAAATTACCTAGCCTCATTGAATTCAGTACAGCTACAGTAATTCACCAGGACTGAGCATGTGAACTCATAAAGCTATTAATCTAGTAGGAGTCATTCTTTAAGCAAAGTTACTTCTCAACAAATAAGTGAATTTCACATTTATGTTGGAAAAATTGTGGTTTGCTTTCTTCCACAAGGATGCACCTACATTAGCACTCTAGTTCACAGACTGCAGTTTTTAAGTGAGGAACCCACAGCTTCCACTTAATGTACTTTGATTTGTATCACAGAGCTGTTTCAAAGCAGGCAAACCAATATCCTTTGGATGAATTAAACCAATGGATGCACTCCAGCAGCTTATCTAAACCCCTTCCATAAGTCCACTGCACAGACTAGAACTAGTCAGTGCAAAATCCCTTAAAATGTGTAGTGTGAACATTTAGATCCTTTGTACCAACTGCTTCATTCCACAGATCTGTTTCTCTGGCACTGTACAACTTTTTAACACAGATGTAGCTTCATTTTCCTGCTCTCTTCTCCAGAGCTCTTCCTGTTGTAGAATTTATGAATTTTGCCTTATCTTTACTTTTGAAACAGCACAACTGTGCACTTGCAGTTGTCAGGAAGGTATTCTGTGGTTCCTGTGAAACCAATTGGCACGTTGCAGTTGGTATGAACTTGTTAGAAATCTGCTGCTAAAACTCTAAACATTCCCATTGGCACTGATTAGGTTCCAGCATCAAAGGACTCAGCTAACTGAGTAGACTCTTAGGTTCAAAATAGGCTTTTACTTAGCATATTTAAAACTACAGTGTCAGGTAGGATACAAATGGGCAAAGAGCCGTAGCTCTTACCTGCCACAGCTGAAATAATAATGCTAGATTGGGCAATGGAGGGAGACTCCACTGAATGGCATAAACAACTCAGTGTGTTTCAAGGTCCTTATTAGTAAGTGGGATAAGCAGAATATATTACCTAAACGGAAGTAACCCCACCAATTAAGTGTTACTAAAATAAATATGAAACTCCCCAATAGATACTTATGAAATAGGAAGAAAGGCCCAAGTTTCCTAAAATTTAAACACTCTAGTAGTAACAACACATAATGTTGCATTCAATTATGTCCTCTGTTCAAATCACAGATACCCCTGTATTTGGAAACCATATCATGCCCAGGTCACATTCCTGTGTTTAACTAAGTTTACAGTCACTCCCTTTTCTTTAAATACTTGAGAGTTTTTTGTCTCTGCATGTTCTGAAGTGTCATCATTTACTGCCACAGGCACAATGGCTATATTTAACTGATGATGACAGCAGTTGTCATTAGATTTTAAACTCACTAACACCAGTCTGACATATTATTTGAAGTCTGTCTTTATTCTAAATTTGATTAAAATTACAAACATCCCATCTTCTCTGCCAATCAACATATTTCATCCCCTTGCCCTGAACCTTTCTATGAACTCTTCAGAAAAATAGGTCATGGTATTAGTGTCCTTTTACTCTGGGGAAGGTCCTCAGGTTGTGACAAGACTTTTATAGGCTTTTCACGAAACACAAATAAAAATCTAGGTTCATCAATGAACGATCAATGTTTTTCACTATGTTTTGTGTCATAAGAATCTTACTTCACAAAAATCATCTTGTATTTCCTTATAAAAAAATTAAGTTACATTTTACTTTTGGAAAGAATTGAAAATATGTAAATGATTAGCAATTAAAACTGCTAATATTTGTCTAACAATACAGAGAATCAAAACCAAAAAATAAGAAAAAATTCCTATGATTATACTTGAGCAGTGCAGATGCAATGAAAATTGTTTCAAGAAATAAAAAATTTGGTGTTGGTACAGTTTAAAAGAAGTAATTAATGTTGTTAATGTAATTTCCTATGAATTCTTTCCATATTTACACTCAAGTAAACCTGAAATTATTCGGGGAATTAAACAGGTGTAAATGCAAATGAACTAAGATAAGTCCTGAAGAGACTGCAGCAGCAATGCAATATGATAAAAACATATAGTGACTGGGTGAAAGGTTAAGACCCTTTGGCTTTTTGGCTGTCAGACCCAAATTCAATTGATAGGTTGATAGTTTACAATGCAAACAATTGTCTTTCATTTGGCAGAAAGAGTCACCAGTGCTCTTTATTTACCTTCCCCATTCCACACACCTGGCAATAAATTTTGATTTGTATTTCTTTCATATCAGGGGTCAAAGATGTAATTATAAATTATTTTTAAAAGATTCTTACTCAGTTTACAGGTTAGTGGGGATACAGATCTCAATGTTTTGCATTTCTAGAAGAATTTTTCATTTTAACACTCCCACTTAGTGCAAATGAAGAAATGAAGACAAAGGCTCTACAGGCCAAGATGCTTATCTGTTGTTGTGGAAGGTAAGGACATAACTTTCATACAGCTCCTGGTTCTTTGTAGAAATAAGTATGTCTTAAAATTTGTTTTCCAGGACACCACTGGGGAGGTATTAGGACAAGTTCAACTACTGATTAAACAGAGCTGTACATTTCACGTTTATTTACATTGTTTTGGCTTTACCTTTACATCCTGAAGACCTAATGCAGAAGGAAGCTGTATCTCTCTCCCTTTAAATTCAAGTGGATTCTGTGTAAGGAATCTGTGCTCCTCTAAAACACAGTACTAACTTCTAACTAACTATTTTTGAGAAAATATTCCCTCTGGTGACTTTCCACCCTGACCAATTGGCCTTCCTTGGTTTTATTTTTATATATATAGATGTGTTCATTCGTGTCTGTGTCTGTGTGTGTAAACATATTATCACTTTTGACTATGATTTTACAACTTCTAGTTGTCTTCTCTCACTCCATAAAGCCTATTGGTTGCTCCTGGAATTCAAGCATCAGGTCAATCTGTCATTGTGGAAAATGCCTTTAGAAACCAGTATCATCAAGCTGAAGTATACCACACAGGTTTCTCTTATTTCTTTAACAAACTACCAAAGTTAATGGACAGGAGAGTGAAGCCTAATATCAGGAAGAAAAAAGTTAAAACTTGACAACATATGTCTGTCATGGTTATCATGCCATCAACAAGAATCCATATATACCGTCTGGAAAAATGTATTTATCAAAATTTGCTATGGAAGCTCTTGCAGGAACAATACATGTACCTTGCTTCTGGTGTCAAAGGAAGTAGCAGAGTTTGCTAAGTGAGAAATCTAAAGGAGAAAAAGACACAGCAGATCAAAGGTGGGATCTTACTGCTAGACTCCTGTATAAAACCCCACACAGATTTTAATTGCATTGAGGTCCTAGAAGGGACACTTCAATATTGTGAAAGGTTCCAAAATAGCTCAGAAATGGGCATATTTCAGGATTCAAAAAGGTACTCACAACAGGAAAGGACTGTAAGAATCTGTAATGATAATAATTTGAATCTAAATTTTCAGTAGTAAAATCATAACATTAATTTTCTGACAGAAACCCTTAGAATATAATCTAACTGGCATCCCTCTCAAAGATCAGGGTTTTGTCTTTCTAACTTTCAGGATTTGATAAAGGTATTTTCTAAGTATTCAATTCTATTTATAGATATGATTATTCAAGAGGAAACTTCTTTGTCTTACAACAAATTTCTAAAGGTCTTGAGATCTCCAACCTCTGAGATGTATAAGCTCATAATGATACATATTTCTGCATATTTTATGAATATCTGGTATAGCATATTCCTTTTTCAGATCAAAATTCCAGTACAAATGCCCTGAAATAACAACCTATAATACAGTAATTACAGGAAAAGTTGTAATAAAATATATTAACATCGAGTTCATAGAAGAGATGCATTTCTTCTGAAAAATAAAACATGACAATTTTAATTTTTATGTATTGATGAGAAAAAGCCCTGTATTATTTAGAATGATGCTTGGAATTGAAACATTTCCAAACCAGTCAATAGTTAGAATGGTAAGAATCCATCATTTCACCGACACTTACTCCTTGTAGAAAAGATGTCCTATTTTAAATCTATGCACACACATCCTTGTCAATTGGAACCTATCTCAGTAAATTATTTCATTTTGTATATCATATGATACCTGAATGTTATTAAACAAAAAAACCTTTATCTCTTCATTTAAAAAGAGACCAGAAATGTATCATTAAGAATACTAAACATGGATTAGTTTTTACAGTGGCCTCCTTGTCATAGTGCATTAACAAAAGAAACAAAATCTTATTATTTTTAGCTTACTCATAGCACATAGTACTGGAAACATATTCAGTTATATACAATATAGTTCTAAATGAGAAAGTACAGGTATTTTGTCTATGTAGTAAAAAAGCAAACATTTTTATTTACTAATTGTTTACGTGTCTAGTATTTTACCATAATGATCAACAGAATGAGAGCTGGAGGTAGGTCATAAACAACTCTCTGTACCCAGGTAATAAGGTGTATTAATCAGATGAAGCACCTAAATGATCAGCAAAGTGGACCATGCTCCATGCAAGGAATCCTTGTCAGTATGACTTAGAAAAAAATTATGTAAACATGGCATATCAACAACAGCAATTTGGCCAAATGCTGTCTTTAGGAAGTGACTCAGTTTAAGATCAGCACAGCTAAATTAGGTGTCTACTTGTAGTTTATCTATATGTGAGCTAGACATCTTAGTTTCCTTTATAGTCAATGGGTCTCTAGTAAGCGTAGTTATATATCTGTATAAAAGTTTAGCTTCAGTACTCTTAATGGCTCCTGCAGAAATCATTGATGTTAATCTCAGTACAGTGAATTAGACTTGAGCATAACTGGTTCTCGATTGCAGACTTTGTGATTTACACAATACTTGAAATACAGATTTCTACAACTTACAAATATTTATGTGTAACTACAGATGCAGAAAGTCTCTCTATTTTCCATGAGATCACTTGTATATGTTTGCAGGATTGGGGATTTCACAGTATATCACTGATCTTCCATTCCCATGCAAAAAATATTTGCTGCTGACATTTAACCTTGTTATCTATGCATTAAGCCATCAGTATGTTTATACTCACAAGCCATATTACTCTATGTTCTCTCTCCAGTCTTGGGCTAGAGAAAGAAACTATAAAATAATTACTGTCTGTATCATTATACATCTCTAAACACCACCTTCAAAATATTGTAGTTTTTTAAAAATGTGTACATTGTAATTTATACGATGCTAAATAAATAAATAAAAGCAAAGAATGTACTATGGAATGTTACACAGACAATTTATGACTGTTTTTAATAGCAGTTCTGATTTTTGAGTACATGGAATTCTGCACTATTAACTGTCATTTTCCAGTTCTATTAAACTTGTAAACAGGGGTGTAAAAAAGGCCATTTTTCTGGTATTGGTGGCTTTTATAGCAGTGACTTTTTCCTGTTATACTTACCCTTTTAATGGACACACAATATGTTACTCTGTGCCCAAGCTCACCTACTCTTTCTTTTCTCAAAAGACAAGGCACATCTGCCACCTGCTCTAGTCTGTGTCCCAGCAACAACTGTCGAGCAGCAAAAAGATTGATTATCAGTCAAAAACCATTCAACAACACCAGATTTTGGTAGGTTAAGCTTGCTGATCCAGCAAGAGATGGTGTGAAATTTTCAGTAATGTGTGCCAACATTTTGGTGCTAAAAGAACAGCAGTGCATGTCACAATGAAATGCAGCCAAAGATATGCAGACAAAGCACAGAAGTTTTTGTTTTGAACTTGGCTTGCAAGACGAAAATGAGAGAAAGAAAAAAAGACTCACTTAATGAATCTGAAAATCTATCATAAGCCTCAAGTCACATGGATGGATAAACTATAATAAGAGTACCAGTGAAGAGCTTGTAATAAATTACAGCAATAAGCATATAAAAATAAGGCAATATTAGGACTGTTTCAATGATTTATACAGTACAAATAGCAGTTTAAATACCAAGATTTGTGCCTTTTACTGAATACATAGGCCATTCATTATAGCCATTCTAGTGAATGGGTCACCTGTATCATGCTCAGAATAATTTTTATGGTATCAACAACAGTTTATTATATATAAAATTGATTATGTCAGGCACAGGCTTACTTAAGTTACATTCTTGATACCTCCATGAATACGTAAACATACCTTTAATTACAGGACTTCCATCATAAAAGCTCTACTAATTAGTGTTAGATTTTTATGTTTATAGAGAGAGCTATATAGTAGTCATTTTCTCAGGCAAATAGACAGTAATGACTACTACATAGATATCTTCTTGAAATGTATTTGTACTAAGTAATATCAATCTGGAAAAGAATTAGCAAAAGACCATTCAGATATTTTGAAATTCAGTATGAAAGAACACTAAAGTTTATCTCCTAATACTTCCCAAGATAGCAAATGCTAATTAAAACCTATGCAAAAAACCAAAACCAAATGCTTGTTTCTGAAGTAAATAAATAAAAAAAACAAAACAAAACACCCCAAAGTGTAAAGAAATATATATTAAGCACACTAGTTTAACAATTTGTCTTTTGTTTTTCTTCTGTGCTATTCCTAACTTTTTAAAAAAACATCTCACACATTTTACTACTAAAAGATTATACAAATTGGAATTGTAAATTCCTACCTACACAGACATTATCCTAATAATAATTTTGCTTTTTATAATACATTACCTTATATCAATTAAAGGTTCTTCATCACAAATGCCAGTTGAATTAATAGTTTAATAAAATACCCAGTTGGTATCTCAAATTTGATGCTGAACCCCACTTAAGCTACTGTTATAAAACATAACCAGAAATTTGCTGCATAAACGTACTTCATGGTCTTAAAATATGACTGAGGGAAACATCTACATTCACACTTAAATGGTAAAGGATTGAGAAAGATAAAACTTGGTTACCAGACCGGTAAAGGAATGAGAAGGAAAGAAAAAAAAATCTAGTAATGGTCTTACCAAACAATCAAAAACTGACAAAGCATATTAAAGTAGATATTCCATATTGCTGTATTAAACTTACAAAAAATTTTAACTAATGACATTAATGAATCCAATCTTACATTCTGGATTATTTTTGCCAGTGGAATATGCCTAATTAATTATGTCTGTTTGATGTCACTGAAACTAAACAGTAAATTCAATAATCTCTTTACATTTTCACCATTTAACCTCCTGCAGGCTCCCTAATGTCTATTCAGATCTATATTAAATTAAGTACCAATGCTAATGAAGGGCAATAAACGTGGCTGTCAGTAGATTTTTCTTTCATTAAGCACATTATCCTCTTACTGAGCTGTAAATGAGTAAACATTAGTTTTGTTAAACCATGCAAAAAGACAGAATGAAAATAATTTTTAATTGGACCCCTTAAGCCATTTGCTGGGGTGTTTGCAGTTTTGTTTTTGATTTTTTACCTTTTATTTTTTTTGATAGATATAAAAAGGTCTCTCCAGTTGAAATATAAATGTCGGCATCATGGGGTATGTCTTTAGGTTCTAGTGCTTCAGTGCTGTCTGCCAAGAACACTCATCGTGCAGCCATGTTCAGATTCAGCTTTTCAGAGGACTCCTCCAGCAGCTAAATGAATGCAAGAGGTAAGGAATACTGATTATAAACATATTTATTTTATGAACAATATTTAGTCAGAAAAAAAAGAAAATTGGAAATAAAAAATACACTCTCAACTAATTTACCAATCATAGCAACTGCACTACAGGTCAATTAGTATTTTGGTGATTATTACTAGAAATCATAGGATGAGAAAAACACATAATCTTAAAAAGATTGGTTTAAAAGTATTGTGCTCTTGCCTTTTAATGTCAAACAATATTGTACATTATGATGCAATTTACTTCACTTAGTAACTTATTTGCTTATAAGAATTTTTACCAAGTCACACCTTTTAGGAATGGTGTACAAAGGAAAAACAACTTCATATTAAGCTTATTTTAAAAGCAAAAAAGATTTACATTAGGGTTTGAAACCAAAGTTACAAATAAACTTTATGTATGCAAGAAAACTTCTATTAGGGGTTACTGGCTTAATTAAGGGCACAGAGACTTTCTTGTGTCATTTTTGTAAGCTATGGCTTTGATTGCATTTGGCTGCTGCTTAATAACTTTGGATACTTCACATGCCCTCTGGACATGCCAGGGTTTTGAAACAGAGTACACAGTTAATTCTGTTGAAAAAAATCCAGTTTAGGATATTGAAGAAATAATCCAAGATATCTGTCTGGGGATTTTTTTTGTGGTTGTTTTTCATTTGGGTTTTTTTGTTTGCCTTTTTTTTTTTTTTAACTCTTTTTTGGCATTTTTTTGTTTGCTGCTTTTTTTACCATTTTTTAGAACTTTCATAATAGTATGAAAAGAAAATCTGAATATAAGGTCAATAAAATCTTCACAGTGTGTTAATATAGTTCACAGCACTTAAGTTATAAATATAAAAATTAAAGAAAAATTTGGCTGTTATAAGCAAAATAGACATAACATATCCCAAAAAAGTTTATTCAGAACTTCCAGAATACTTAGAAAGTAGTTGCTGAATTCCACTATGAAGTCCTATTATGAAATATCTTCAGAATTTAACAGGAAATAAAATCACCAAATTTTAAAAGTATTTCTCAAAATCACAAATAAATACAGGAAAAAAAAATATTGTTAATTCTGAGAAAACTTGTACTTAAAGATTGATTTCAGTGCATACTGGGAAAGTTGTAGTTTAACAAGTAAGAACTTTTCTCAGGCAAAATTTCAATCAAATTGACAGAGGTTATGCTGGTACAGTGACTGCAGAGTGGGGCTTATTGTCAATTGTTTCTGTTTCCCAGATAGCAAAATATAGTCAATGCAGCCGTCAGAATAAAATTAAATAAACTACTACTCAAATAAAAAACCATAATAAGAAGTGCTCATACCATAAACAACTTCTGAATAATAACCTAGTAAGAGTATTTTTTAAAGAAAAAAAAGAAAAAAAGAAAGGAATTTATAACAAAATGTCATAATTCAGCCAGTACATTTGTGATGTATGGTCTCTGTCCTAGTTTGCAGCAAGAGGCTCCCATGAAGAACTCTAAACTGGCTTGAGGCCTAAGATTTTAATTTCTCTCCCATGACAAATATTGGAAATTTTTCAATTAGCACTGAACTGATACTTCATTTAAACCATAATGGCATGGAGGTAATCCCACATATTTTACAGTTTGGTTTAGTTTATGCTTTCATGCACCAGAAGACAAGTATATTAAAATACATCTCTTATCATGGAAAATTGTAATAGCAATTACAAATAATTAATGGTTTTGGTTAAGGCACTTTCAGAAAATATTTACAGAAAAGAAATCTAGAGCCATTTGTATTCTATTTGAGGTTACATCTGCACACAAACGAAGGGATACCATTATAACTATAATCATCTAGGTTTGTCTCAGTTTACAACTTACCTACTCAAAACAGAAGACACTAACAACAAAAAGCTTTTGATAAGGAGATCTAAATTAAACACACTAAAATACACCAGGTATTAATTTCAATCACCTTTATGATACATTGCAAAATCCAAATGTTCTCTTGGGTTTCCCGGACAGACAAAATCAATTCATTTTGGATTAATTATGGAGAATCACATTCTTCTTTCCAGAGGACCAAGTTGACGAATATTACCTACCTATTGTTAAGTCTATTAAAAATTTGTAAAGCAAACCAGGATGCCTGGTTTATTGTCATTTTGTCTTTCAGAAATGTTTGATGAAATCAATATGGTTTTAAGAGGGGTATACTCTGATAAATTGTTCAGTCGAGAACTCTTAATTAAAATTAGCAAGGTCTGTTTTGGAATATCAATTAAAAGACCATTACAAGGTGAGTTAACTGCAGCAGTCACAATTAAAAGCAACAGAGAAGAGCTTTGATTACCTCGGTTGACCTGTAGGAACACCTTCAGCTCTTGTTTCTCTTGGATAGTGATAGAAGACAAAAATTGTATCGCTTGATTTGTAGCTGTCTATATGTCTGATACTCCACCACAGCTCTGAACTGATTTTGTTTCATGTGTAGAACTATCTTGACATCATGACCTTCTTGATACCATTGCTGATTGCAGGCAAATGTTATAGAAGTTGTCTAGCGCTTTGCTTCCGTTTCATATTTTTCACAGTCATTTTTGCAGAGGGAGAGAGACATTTTCTAAAATAGAAATATCATAAGCACAGTTAAAATTTTATATTTTTGCTCTGGTCTTTCAACTACTTTAGATGAGTTAGATTGACTGTATAAGTAGTTCAGGAAAGCCTGCAACAATTTGAAGTTGGAAAAGACCTCATCAGACTGTCTGCACCAGCCTTCCTCCAATTTCCTATCGTCGTTACAACCAGATGGACAGACCAAAGTTTTTTCTTAGTCAATGGTAAATTTTGCTAGATGCTACACCAGTTGTTGTGATCCTGTTTTTATGATACAAGATGCCCAAGCGGAGATAAAGAGAGAAAATATTTTGAAAATAGAAATGTAAATGGGAGAAGAGATGAAAAAAACCTAAAAAGCTTTAACAACTTTTTTCCCATTTAAAAACAATTAAACTGCTGTTTACTCATGGCCAAAGCACTGAAGTCTTTTTGTAATTATTACAAAGGGAGCTTTACCTTCAATTAGTTCTACATGCTGAAATTGTTTAACTACATCAGATCAAAATTTCTATTCTGTGCTAGTGCAATTTTCTAATTATTCATTATTGCCTGACTGAAGCACATTTCTCCTTATTTCTTCTGTAAATAGAAAACAACAGTACACTGAAGAAAAGTAAATAGTCCATACAGTTTTCTAAGACATAAATCTGCACAGGGTTAGTATTTTTTCCCATAAGTGAAAAACATAGTTACTTTAACAGACATTGGTTCAGTAACAGCTATACAGGTCAAAGTTATCACACAGTTCTGGATGTGAATTCAACAGCGGGATAATGACAGTTGCCAAGGATTTGTACTTGCTATCGCTTCCTACTAGTGTTGCCTGTCAAATTGTCTTTTTCTTATACAGAAGCCATGGAATTTTTTATGGACAGCAATTACTTACAATATACAATGAAGTACATCAGATGTAACAACCACCCTTTAGCCCTTCATTATTTGGTCATCTCTTTGTTATATCTAGTCATACATTTTCACCTAAATTATTTATTTATACTGCATATTTGACAAGTTTGTATTCTCTGCTTTATTTTTTCAGTAGTTGTGCAAAGGATATAAAGATTTATTTTAATATTCTCCTACTTAAATTCACCATATTTTAATTTTTTTACTTGCACTGCATGTTGGATGCATTATCTGCATGGCAAAGGCATTTTATTTCTTCTACCAAAGGTATTAAAAATTAAAATAATGGCAAAATCAGATCTTAACCACAATGGAGGGGCTAAGCAAATCTTATTCATTAAGTTTGCATTGTTAAAGTATTTTTCTCCAGCAATCATGTATGTTTCATATTTGTTTGCACTTACTTTATTGTTGCACTACATGCATGTATGCTCCAGATAACCATATTAATATATCTTTATATTGATAGATGATAACATGATGGTTCATGTACTATGGTCCTAAAACATTTTCTGGTACAGGCTTGTATTAACATCATTATAGGACTTGTAAAAATACTAAATTTAATTTCTTTATACAGGAAAACCACAATATACTTTACTTACATGATAAAAACCAAAGCCTAATAGTTTAGTAAATTTAATATGTTTGGGAAATTACCTTCATAATAATTCACCCAACAAAGGGCAGCTTTATACACATAATCTGTATCACTTTGGGAAGGACTTTCAACAAATAATGCTGCAAACCTCACACCTGCCAAGTAAACTAACTTGGTCTCAACTTACAGCAGTTGGAAAGAAAAATTGATGATCCTTTTATTAGGAAAACCAAATCCCCTTTTCTCCTAATACTCTTTCTAATTACAGTCTATCACAAAACTACAATCCATTCTAAATGAGCACACCCTGAGTTATAACCTAGTAAGTACAGGCTGTGTGTGAAACTCATGTCCCACTAAAATTGTTGGGAAATTTGCCAAAGGCTTGAATGAAAATTTTATCCTGGATCTCTGAGTCAATGAACTTTCTCTTGTCACTTCTCCACTGAAACCCTGGCATCCAACAGATCTCTGACCATGAAAGATTTTACTCCAGCACCCTAAAGAGAAGAAAATAAACTATACTTATCAGCTAGGCAACTGGTGCCTAACTCAGAAGAAAATGTTTAAAGACTCTTTTTTGGATAACACAATAATCTGACATTTACAATCTCATTTTACTTAGCCAAGAAACTAGACAGCACCCAATATCCTTCTTCTGTCTCACCCCAAATGCCAGAGAAATAGGATTTTCTTTCAGTTCCTGGAAGAGACAAATCCTACTCAGATGCCTGAGGAATGATGCTGCCACACTATGGAAAATAAGAACATACATTTCCTTGACCAAAATAAGCATTCACAAGATGTTGATAATTGAGTCATCATAGCACAGTTTTACTAGCAAGGTAGATAACATAAATAAAAAGCTGTAAAAGTTTGAAACCGCAGTGTCACTTATACTTGCACAGTTAAGTGGCTACCATCTGCTCCTATGCTCTTCTGTGAAGCAGAGAAAAAAGGGTAGCAGCACCTTGGGATCTTAAATGGCTGTAAGGGCCCCGATTGCATCCCCATCCGGAGGGTTTGGCTGCTGGGCTCGGGGCCAGCCTAGAGATAGCGCAGCTGAGGGCCGCCCCTCCTTCCCTCTGGTGCCCGTGGGGAGCTGCCAGACAGCTCTGCAGGACAGCTCCAGCCAAAGCTGGTCCCCTTCTGTGGGAGCTGCTTTCAAGCTGAAGCTCTAGTGCTCGGCCTTGCCTGCGATGCAGCCCCGCTCACATGGCAGCCGTGCCCCTGCCCGTGCCATGGGCCCCGCTGATCTGCACCCTGGCACCAGCCCACAGGCTGACTTCCCAGCTTGATCTGGTGACCGGGGGCTGTGACTGACCCTGTCACCAGACCTGGTCCTGACCCCTGTCCCTCACTCTGCCTTGTCACCCTGGGCCCACCTGATGACCCGGGTTCTGGGTGTGCTGGCTACTGGCCCAGCCAGGTCCCACCTGGCAGAGCCCCTGCCCCACAGCCGGGCTGGCAGGCCTGGCCCCCAGCTCCCAGACCTGCTGGGAGCGGCCAACCCCCGCTGCGCTCTGGGAAGGGCTTTCACCACACAATGGGATCTCTTTCCTTCAATAAATAGATGCAGTATCTTATAATTTCTAATAATTCTTATGCATTCTTTGCTCAAAACTCTCCTGCCTGAAATCAGTTATTAACACCACGATGGCATTATGGTTTGCTGTCTGACCAAAGAGGAAGAACTAGTATCTAAAGAGCCAAAGATACATGAAAAGACAAACAAAATTATTTTACAGATTCCAGGTCAGCTGCAGATGGATCCAGAATAAAGGACTCACAAACACTGAAAGAATTAAAATTTTAAATAAAAAGTTGAAAATCAATATATCTGTAGGTCTTTGAGATATTTTTCCACTTACTTGAGTGAAACTGAGATTGCTAAGCTGTCTACTACACAGAGAATGTATACAAATATTGTAAATGTTTTACATACATTCACCTTTAGTTTGAGACTGATGCTAATAAATTATTTACTCAATTACATTTTACGACTTAGAACAGCACAGAACAGAAAATTAAGCATCTTTTAACAAACGACATGAGTGAAAAGTTGCCATGGCTTTACTCACACATTTTTTGCTAATGTAGGTTTGTGCATCCGTGTAGCATGAAGACATTTGCAAAGTTTAGAGCTCATTGTATTTTTGTGATGATGCACACGCCATATGGTGTTTTTCCTGTGCACTTATTAGACTTCTGTTGTTTGCCATTTCTTGTTTAGAAGTACAAAAGATTGTAACTAAAATGAAAGCATAAGCTTTTTGTTAATTGTTAAGACTGATGATTAAATACCAATTCAAAAACTGAACGAATCTTGTAATATAATTTTCTCTACAGCTTTTGAGAACACGGTAGGGTTCGAACAGAGTTTCATGTGGACGCATATATAGTCTCCATATTTCTATTTCCTTGAGTAGCAAGATTTGAAATTGAAAGGGAAATTGGGAGGCTACAAATAGAAAGAGAAAATACACTCTCTGTGGACTCAGATTAATCTGATTATCTGTATATACAATCGATCAGAAACACCTGAAATCAAGTCATACAGATTTTCAATAAAACCATCTCTTCTCTCCTTGACTCTATTAAAATGGAACAACTACTGTGTTTCAGTTGTTTCTACAAAGACACCACCAAGAAATCAAGAGCTCTGTAATTATTTTGTTCCTTTTAACAGGAAGGGTTCATCTTTTTTCATTTAGGGGAAAACACAGATGTGATTCACCTGCACATAAAATGACCTGAAATCCAGGTCAGAATTTGCATAAAACTAAAAGAGATCTCTGTCTTTTGGCCATACATACAGTCTAATAGTTTGCATATAATCAATTGATACAGACTGATCAGTTGAGAAACTCTTATATTATACTTTTTTATGCATACATTCTGCCAAGTGATGAGCAAGTTGCCTATGAGAAAAAACTGTGAAACTTTCATGGTCTTACTGCAAAAACTATGCTGACAAAATCTTACAAAGTAAGCTCTTAAAATGTGTGCTTGCCTTAACAGTGTATGAACATCAACATTTGAAGATATGTTTTATTTTAATTAAAAGAAACACTGTACATTTACAATCAGCTATACTAGTTTTCAGAGACAAGAGTTTATGTGTTGATACCTA
Organism: Actenoides hombroni; assembly: GCA_024336885.1. Taxonomy (NCBI): domain Eukaryota; kingdom Metazoa; phylum Chordata; class Aves; order Coraciiformes; family Alcedinidae; genus Actenoides; species Actenoides hombroni. The sequence goes on along the minus strand of WUAM01000272.1, from coordinate 3,181,322 downwards.
CAACAGCTTAGCAATCACAGTTACCAGTAAAACTAAAAGCAGCAGTAAATGCTAAAGCAAATCTGAAGCTGGCCTTTACAGTTTAAGAGCCAATTCCTGCACACTTACACAGTTGCTTAATATAAAGCACATCAAAATGTCCATTTCTTCAGTGCCAATAGTGGTACGCATGCTTCTTTGCAGGACTGAAGCCCTGTTGTGCATTTCTTAAATGAATGTTTGTGTTTGAAGCACATATTATTATTTTCACAGTCTACAAAATGCAGATATACCACCATGTCCTATAAATCACCATGACCAACTCTAAACATTCCACTCAAAGATAAACAGCTACAAACCCTTCTAGTTGTACAGACTGATCCATTTGACTAGGTATGTAAAACAGGTTGCTGTTTCATTGCCCTCCCAAATTTCTTGACTTAGTTTAGATCTTTTATTAAATAATTTGCGTGGTTTTTTGTTCATAGGATTTTTTAATTATATGTCTGTACAGAGTCTAGTACAATGGGCCCTGAACTTGCCTGAAATATGAATAGACAGTAACCCCCCCCAATCAACATTAAGGTAACAATAAGGCAATAAAGTTGAACAGAGTAATTCTATGATCTAAAAAAACTCCACAATATTGCTGAAATATAATTTTTATGTTAAACTAGATGAATCTCAGCACCAGTTACAAAACAAAACCAAAAAAACAATAACAACAAAATGTGATTTTTATTCAGTAACATGGATTGATCTTCTCTGACAGAGTACTATTCCTCTTTTATATATCTTAACCTTCAAACACTGATAGGTGATATCCATTATCTCAAAACAGATCTATTTACCCTGTGCTTACTTTAATAAATTTTACTCAGTCTGGCTCAGCATGCAAATTGAAGTTATATGATCTAATGGCTGGGTAACATGGGCAGACTTGCTCCCCACTTCCATCCCTTCCCCTTGTCCTGGATAAGTTCTCCAGCCACCTTCTCCTTGCTGGCATTGACACATGACAAACCTGTTCAGTGGAGCTAAATCAGCAGGAAATTATTTTTTTTTTGGTAGAATTAGATTTTTGCTCATTTATCTCCATGAATTATTTCACCATGTGGTCACATCACATGAATGGCAGTACTGATGCAAGGGCAGCAAGAATACATGACGGAAGTGGGTGAAAAAGGAATGGCAGAAGAACATTACCACTTTCAGTGACAACTAGTCATTAGATCAGCATAGCTGTGTCTTCAAACTACACCTTTCAGTTCACACTGAAGAGACAACAGGAGTTTTGCTTAAGCTAAGAGTGAAAAATATCAAATATAGGAATACATAAAGAAGTGGTATTTGAAGTACAGCAACTATTCTTCCCTGTAATACCAAAAGGTATTTTACTACTTGTTGCCATGCTTGAAATTACTTTAGTCTTTCAAAGAAGCCACATAATGGAAAACTGTTCATCAAAAGTATGATAAATTATAAACTGCATATCTAAATAAAATAAGCAAAAAGCCAATTAGCCCAGTGCTAATAGCCCATCGACAAGTATGTGGAAACATAGCCAGTTATCTCAGAAAAAGCCAATTCAAATAAAATGAATAATCTGAATACCAGCACTGAATACTTCATTTTACAATTATCTTTCTCAAGAAGCTGGTTTTAACATAAACTGTGAAACAGTGTAAATCTGTCATGTTTGCAAGCTTTACAAACACCCCAGTTGTCAGTCCCTTGCCTTTGTGTATATTGCAGTTTGCATTAGCAAGTAACCAATGTGACATTAAACATGTCTGTTTCTCATGTGGGTTTTCAAACATCTGAATACTTGGGTTACGTATATCAGAATAAAGATCAAGCTATAGCAGCAAAAGGAGCCTTATTCCATCTTTTCATTACAGGAACTTAAAGAAAAAATATGACATAACATGTGGCTTTCTACACATGGTTAGCAGCACGTAACTATGCAGAATGCGAACATATGTACGAGACAGACAGGAAGAGGTGCTTTTGTTTGAGAAATCCACATGCAATCCAGGCATAATTTTAATACTGAGAAAGTGGATGGATATTAAAACTGTCCTGTGTTCTATGACAGACATGAAAAAAGGCATAAAAGGGCACTCTTTCCTTTTGGTGGTGCGGAGGGCTATTGAGCCAATGTGTATCACAAAGAAGCACTCCCTTCTTAGAATCTCATGGAGCATATGAGATTAAAAACAATTATTTCTACTGAGTCTACATGACAAACCTGGGATTGAAATGACAACATAAAAAACCATTTACTGCATAATGTACTGGCATACAACAGCTGAAAACAAATTGATGTTTATGTATGTATAATATAAACTTGAACAGAGTTATACCTTGACTTCAGACTGCATAGGCAAGATTCATTAAAAGGACCATGAGGTCTCAGCAATAAGGACATGGTGGCACCAGCCCAGTCATGTTATCTTTTTCATTCACAGGCAATCAGTAGGGGAATGAGGCCTTTTACAGCAGGACAGTATATAGTCACACTATAGTCTCAAAGGGAATCCTAGTACGATGAAAATGGGGATTAGAATGTACAATATTGAGAGTGTAACCAAGTAATGTTAGACTATTGATGAACAAGACCTTTAATTTCATACAATAAATAGTATGCTAGTAACTACATACTATTGACCCAGGGAATAATTTACTACATATATAAGAATTCACATCTCTGAGGATTTAGCACCTGATGCATTGCTCTACACTAATGCTGTTTCTTATTACCTATGGCCACTATCAGAAATAGAGGGCTACATACATAGTTAACTCTGTCTGCTTTTAAGTTTTCGTGATGATAGATGCAACCAAAGTAAGATGGTGCTTGTTGTGAGGTTTGCCAGCATGGGAAAACACTCCACTCCTTATTCTTTCTTACTAACAGCAATTTTGGGAAGCTAAAATATCATGGTAATAATGTGATTTTTCAAAGCCAGTTTGTTTAAATTATCAAGTTTGCAAGTCAGGCATTGAAAATCAAGATGAAACATTTGACTTTAAGTACATGGATTCTAATAGACTTAGTGACATAATCATTTGGGTTTATGATTCCTATAAATCACACACTTCACTGAGTCAAAAATGTGCATGGAAATTCAGAGAATAGAAGCATAACGCCAAAAAGCAATCTGTTGCACTGCATATGTATCCCAAGTGAGTGAAAAGAAGATGAGAATAGTTGGTTCTTAGTTCAGCCAAGTGCATGGCTTTCAGCATGGTTTTAATGAACAAGCAGTAAGTGGTAGGCTACAAAAGAGAGAGAAATAATTTGTCACAGGGCACAAGAGTTAATGCCATGCTGATCAGCGTTAGCGAAGTGAGGAAAGGGATGAGTATCTTTGTCTTTCCCTCAGTTAATGTATGCCTGGTTTAGACTGATTGACACTGCACTTTAAAGACAGAAACTAAGTCACAAAATCTTTCAAATTATCATATTTAACTGAATTTTCATCCATTGATTTTACTCCACCTGAAGCACACTAGACAAGGTAATAATTTATTATAATTATATGAAAATATACAATTAATATTCATCACCTCATTTCTCATCACTTTAGATGATCAGTAATGCAGAGTAAAAATGCTGTCAGATTTCTAATTGCTTTGTAATGGGCCTGAAATAGGGAAATCGTCAAAGACAAACAATCTGTCACTTGTCTGTTACCTTAACTATCTATCACTTAAAAAAACCCTCATTTAATACATTGCTAATGAACGACAAAAGACTGTACTCAGTGTGCCCAGATGTACCTTTTTAAACAGTATTGTAAATTGCTTAAATAATTCCCAAGACATTTTCAATCATTTTTGTGGAAATTTAACAGAAAACATATATTTTCAGTGCATGTTACATCTCATTTGCTCACATCATTATGACATTTAGTCTATCATATCCACATCTCCTGGGAGACAAAACTTTGTTTTTCTTTTTACTGTTGACAAATCTGACCCAATTAAAGAAAATTCTGGAAGAACTTGACATTCAGTTCTCTGACACTTTTTCCTTAATAAAACGAAAATAAAAATCCATTAATCAGTTTTAAAATATCCTATCTAGATTTTAAACAATCCTATCTAGATTAAAAAAAAAAGAGAAGTCCAGCATTGTTCAAAGTTGAACAAATTACGTTTCACAGACAAAACAATTGTTCCCAAGAGACAGTATTCAGAATTTTCACTTATACTATTCTTTCGAGTCAGCTGTCTACTATAGCTTTGACAGAAAACTTCATCTGAAAAAAATTCTTCTCCTATACTGACTTAAACAGTCTGACTGAACACAACACATCAGGAGAAGTATCAGTGAGACCCCAAAGTGAAATATTGTATTATTAATTGCCATATTGAAAAGCTGGAAGAATGAAGAACTACAAAGATCATTTAAGACAAAATATCTATCTGTGCATGGCTTCAACATGCTCAATCTCTTAAATTTATCAAAACCAAATAAATATTCAATGCTTGCTTATGTTGGTATATATCAAATGCTAAACCACTACAGTTCAAGGCAAAAGGTGTAAGAAGAATTGATGGCTGGAAATAGAAGCCAGGCAAATTCAAGTTTAGAATTAGGGACAAATTTTAACATGATGATTAGCTGTTGAAGCAGCCTTCTCACAAGGGAGGAATATTCCATCTTTGAATATTGACAGACAGAACATACTGGAGTTAGAACAGTCCTGCAATACAGAAGAATTCACACTAGGTGATCAAGTGCTTTCTTCAGACTTTATTCACATAAATCCTATTTCTCAGTTACAAGACAAGAAAGCCATGAAGACTGTGCCTTCAGAAAACCATTAAGTGATTAAATAAGCAAGTGAGCTATCAGACTAATTCAGGAGGAGTGCTTTGTATCAAGAACAGCACTACAGTGCATGCTGAAGTTTAACAAACAGAAGTGCAGTCCAGATAGAAATTATACTAAATAGCTTTGGCTTTCCAACTATAAAAAGGCATTTGCTGCAAAAATTGTAATTTCTCAGATATTCTGAATATTCTAGATGCTAAGTAATCTTAGACAGATCTGCCTTCTAATTTTTATACTGCCCATGCATTGCTCTTTTCTACACATATATAGCATTATAAAACCAATACAAACAGAAAAAAGCCTCTACTATTCTGAACAACACTTTGTAAAATACCAGTTGTCTTCAGAAGTAAAAAAGGTAGTTAAAAGTGAAAAAGTCAGGATGTTTCAGCTCTTTCTTAAAAGAATAAAATAACAAGGGACTGGTCCATCCTTTGTACTCATCTTTGATTGTATTAACATGCAAGGCCAGTTAATTCCTGAAATGATGCTTTTCCTATAATTCTGTGATAACACAGTACAATACTATGTGGCAGTTTTAGATAGAGCATCTACTAAAGTGTTAATTATTCTCACAAAATTGCCTAAAAAACCCAACCTACATATAAATTATCTTGTATTAAACAAGAGAATTTTTTTTAATCATATTTAGGTGTCCAGCTCCAGTGAAATTAATAGTACCTATACATACTTACATAATACTTTAAGATACTTAAGCAACTAATGATGTCTGGTTTCTTACAGACATGGGTTCTATACCTCCCATTCTGGGACAACAGTCCCAGATCTTCTACATGACTTCATTGTCTGTCTCCACACATCCTAGATTTCATGGTAAACTCCCCATACTTTCCTGTCACTTACCTACTTTTGTTTTGCTGGCAGAAGGGAAAAAATGGCAAATCCTATGGCTAGTTCGAACTATATTCTGACTTGCCAGCCAGTAGCTGCCAAAAGCAATAGGTAGTGTTTGAGTTCACTCTGTTTAGCCCTGCTCTCTCTCCCCTATGTACTCATTTGATTTTAACCAGTCTTGAACTAACTTAATTTCACTACCTGTAGCGATGAAAAATTATCAAATTACCTTGAGATTGATCAACAGCTTCAAAAGTCATTACAACCAGACAGAGTATAATTAGCTAAGACTAATCCAAACAAAACATTGTGATTTGTGAAACTGTGTAGATTAAAAGAGAAACTGAGACACGAAGATTATAATACCAAACAAGGCCAGATAATCCTGAAGTTTCATTTCATTGTTTATGCGTTTTGCAGCCCATGAACCCAAACCCATTATATTAAACAATTTTATTTTACTTTGACAGTACTGCTAAACATGCATGGAGAAGAATGAGTGTTTCACCTCTAAAATTATGCCACTGACTTCAGAGATAATTCCTTAACATTTATAATTAATTTTACGTTGAACAATGGGCTACAGATAATTATACTATTGGATATAAATGCTCACAATCTCTCAAATAACTCTGAGTTTAAACTGTGTTATGAGCTGGCTTCAGACATCAATCCTTTAATGAGTTAATATGGAAAAAACTCTATATGCAACATTTGAGAATTTTGTGCATAAAGGATAAAAATGGATATTGTAAATGTGTCTGGTTTGTAAGAGGGTATCAACCACTTGTGGTAAAAGCACAGGTGTAATAACCAATCTCCAAGACATCGACGCATCTTTTACAATTTTCCTTCTAATTAACCCCCTTCACAACAACAGGACTTGTTTGTTTATCTGCCCCAACCAATGGCTCGAGGGAGTACATGAAGTGCTGTGGGCCATTCCAAGTCATATGTGGGCTGATTAAAAGGAAAACGAAGAAGGTAACTTGTACTGAAACCTTTGCCTGAGAGGTAAATTCCAATTTCAAAAGTGACTACGTAAATTAGCCCACACTTTATATATCTCATCTGTAATTCAATGACTTCAGTGAAATATATAATTACTCACACTGATGCTGCAAAAGTTAACATGACATTGACAGAAGGAGCTGGATTGTTTCTGAGCTCATACTTGTATTGCCCAACTGTGAAGACAAGTCTTTGCCTTTTGACAGCTACAGACATTCATGTTACAAACTTGACCTTACCTACAAAAGTGCAGAAAGGGGCAAAACCACCACTGCCCACTGTTCTGTAGGACACTGCTGACCAGGAAAGTCAAAAAATAAAACTGACAAGCAGGGCTTGAGTAACTTTGTAGATTTGATGGTTTCTCACCTACCCAGAAAGTCTCTTGCTTCTCTACCATCCATGTTAAACTTTAAACAAATTCTTCACGTTTAGTTTCCAGCCCCAACTGTGCCACACCCCACCTGCACTGGTGGTTAATGGGAACAGTATGCCAGAAACAACACTCCCAGTTCTTCCCACCAGTGTCTGTACAGCCCGGTTGATGCTCTACTTAAACAGTTTAAAGGACATGAAAAATGACAAAAAGATGGTTTAGTTTACTATATTCCATAAAAATATTGTCCAAGGAAGTATGCTACACATACTTTTATATTATAAACTATACATTTAAAGGTATAACATAAACTGAGTTTACCTGGACTAATATTTTGGGATTTTGCTACCTAGCACTGACTGAGATTACAAAAGCTGAAGTCTACAGCACCAACCTAATCTTTCTTTTGTAAGAGAAAACGTCTTTACATAATTAAAAGTCTGTTTCCTGAGGTTATTTTTTTTCCATTAAGAGGATGTCCTTCCTTCCTCTTTAGGACAAGCACTTTCTAGAAAGAAACCAGGGTCGGCACAACTTGTAAGGGAGGCGAGAAGGAGGCAGGGTAGTGACCGTTACAACCCCGGGTTTCTCCCCAGACTCACGCTGCCCGAGCGCGTTCCAACCATTTGCCGAGCCGCTCCCGGAGGAGCCGGCGGGCCCGCGGTGCTGCGGTGTCGAAGCTAAGCTCTGCTTCTGGGGCGGGAAGCGGGGGTGGAAGTCCCTGAGGGGAGAGAGGGGGGTCGGGCGGCCCGTGCTCCCGCCCAGCGAGCGAGGGAAGACAAGGTGGATCCTGGTGTCTTCTCGCACCTGGAGACGGAATCTCTGAGGGGGAAGTGAGGGTGAAAAGATGTTCCCGCTCGCCTCGGGCCGGGAAGAAGCGCTAGCGGGCGGCCGCGGCCGCTACTTACTGAGCTCGGCGGCAGCCTCGCAGCTCCGGAGCGCCACCGGTCGCCATGGAGACGGCGTCGGGCCTCGGCCACGGCTCCGCTTCCTGCCGGTGCCAACGCCACTATCGCCCGGGCGGAAACAGTCAAGGCAGTCTAGTGAGCCACAAGCCCCGCTGCTTCCCGCCACGCTAAGGACTTACAGCGCCATGCGGAGATTTTGTTTCCCGCC
>WUAM01000272.1:3109571-3172660 GCA_024336885.1 Actenoides hombroni | reverse complement strand
GTGGAGCTGACTTAGCTTCACTTTGATAATAACATGCTCATCCAAATGATCACTCAATTAGCTGTTGAGTAGTAGTACCATCATGAAAAAAGGATTGGTACTGAAGTAGTCGCCAGGCACGATGGTAGTCACCAGGAAGCAGTTTTAGTGCTGAAAAAAACCTCAAAATATCCTTTTTTCTTTCTTTAGTAAAAATAAATTAAGCAAAACCCCAGACCAGCTTGTAAAACTTGCCAACTTGCTCAGCTCTTCCCTGCTGACAGCGTTATTTTGGATCAGAAAGTCCATGGTAAATTTGCTACTAGAAGCTTGGGATTTGGCTATGCCCAGCTCATTAGTGCAGGTCGCTAAGGAAAACCTAACTTTATATGGTTTTGTTCTTTTTTTGTTGATTTGTTTGTATATGCTTTTTGACTTCAATATTAAGAAAGTTAAGCCTCCCTCTTGCCCAGCAGGATGAAGAAGGGTCCGTACTGTGACTGACACTGTGTAAAACCCAAGCCTTACCTTTTTGTCTTCTGTCATGTCTCTCATTCCAGAACTGACAAAATGGCACACTTCTGTGTACTTATTTTTTTTTTTCATCTATTAAGTACAATATTGCTTCAAAATAAAAAGTGTGTACTTTTAAAAGAGTATGTATGACCTCCATGGTTATTTCAGACAGTTAAAATTATTTTCAACAGGTATGGACAGCTTCAGAAACATGGCATACTAAGGAACTGGGGCAGGAAACACAGCACAACTTAAATCACTTCACGTAGGATAATCAATGGCATGGAATGGCCATGTGAATTAAGCTGGTTTTTTGCAGATCTTATGATCTGTGTTTTGCACTATAGATCTCAGGGGTGTAAATATGCTTGAGGGCTGCAGTCATTTTTGCTTTTTCTAACTGTTTCAAATTGTAATTATATTTAATTTTCTTACACAGTGATAAGAAAGGAAGTTCAAGGCCAGCCAGACTATGGCCTGTGAAAGGATAACACAAAAGGACTGGTACAAAATCTTGGGTGCAAAGCCATCGGACAGTCTGGCAGAACTAAAACAGAAGTACCAGAAACTTGCTTTATTAGTAAGTATGTTTTGGGTTTGTTTTTTTTTTATTTAAGATGTGAAAAAGTAAATTTTATAAACCATTAGGGTAGTAATTGCAAGTTTTGGTTTTGCATTTTTTGTGTAAGTATGATTAATCAGAGCATGTTTATAATATCAGTTCACTGAGGCTGGGTTAAAGTTTGAAATAAACATCTGAAGCTTGACATCGTTTTATTTTGCAAGGAGAGGTGGTGGTGTTCTGTTTCCAAAACACAGGTCTGTCTCCCAGCTTTCCTAAACATTTGTGAATGAACTGAGCCAAATACTTCTTCAGCAGGTGCTGCGTAATCAGGTTCACAGGTCAAACAGAGGTCATTCTTTGTAGCACATAGTCATGCAATTTGCTAATTGATACTTGTAGTTACAATGTGCTGAGTGCAACCCTTGAATATATAAATACCAGATGCAAAGAGCGAAACTAAGTTCTTCCTATCTGCGGCAATGGAATAGAAAATGTATAGGAGAAAAATATGTTAATATAAATTATCTTTGAAACATTCTGGTGCATTTTTGTGGAGTCATGGTTTTAGTCATGCATTAAAATTTGATGTTCTGTGATTTCTCTAAATTTTTCCTGTTCTCCTGGTATACATGTGTAAGACTCTCAGGGCTTTAACAGATTACTTCATATGATTCTTGGTTCATCTGTTTTGCTCCTTCCCTTAAATTCAGGCTTTTTGCTCAAGAGTTGCTTTGGCCTGGCTTTCTGAGGAAAACGGGGTGTATATTTTTGGTACTGTTCACTGTTTTCAACCAAATTTGGGAGACAAGTAGAATTCCCAAGGTAATTAAATTCCTAAGTATCTTGAAAACTATCAATCCAGTAGAGCAGAAGGAAGAAGGTGGGCAGAACTCAATTTTTATCTATTCCTTTAGGTTAGCTGCTAGCTTTTTTAGTTTGTTTTTTTTTTTTCTTTTCTGCTGTTCAGCTCAGAATTTTTTTGCTATCTGTGGTCTCTGACTAAAAAGCTGCATTGATGTTTACTTGTAGGTGTTTTCTCCAAGGCAGATCTGCTGAGTGTCTGCTGTTGTTACCATATGTCCTGTCTCTATTAATCTTTTTCTTTTAGCTGAGCTGTTACAAACTCAACTTGTTTCTCCACCTACTAATACAGCATCTAGCATGGTCAGTCTGAAGTCTGTATAAGCACAGTGGTAATGAAACAAAGATTACTCTTAGGCACCTTAAAACCTCCTTGGCGATAAGAGTGACTGGAGGCTACACTGCTTCACTAAAAGGAGTTCATACAGCAGGCAGTTACAGTGCCACAGGTGGTGTTGAGTCCAGGAGGTTCCATAGTTGAAAAAGTTGTTGGACACTCATGAAAGTTGTTGGCCATTCATGAAAGCCAAGTCTGCCATGGCATGTTAAAAAATACTCTCTTGGATTTGGAAATCCAAGAGTTATCAACTTCTGATTATTGGTGGGATATAAAAGGGAGTTGTTACACATTTTTCTTTCCTATCCTCGGCATCCACTACCACTGTTGGTAAAAAGCACAGCGCTGGATGGACCTCTCATCTTACCTGTTGTGCCCTATTCATGTGAAGTAACTCACTTGATCCCCAGGTGAAGCTTGTACTTAAACCTCTTGGTAGCTTCATGCCTCTAAGCACTCATTTTGGTTTTCTAAAGCTGTCGTTGGAAATAGTGGTGGTAGAAGTAGTAGTGTTGGTGTGGGGAGAGAACAGGGCTACAGGCAAGTGTGTTTCTGTACCATGGGTAGTCCATTTTCAGAGCAGTCCAGTTTCGAAGCTGGAATAGCAGATGAGTGTAGCCATTTATTGCCTAGTAAAAGATTTCATGACAAATTATACAGTCAGTACAGGAAGTTTTCAGGCTTATATGTAGTAGCAGAAGAAAGCGACCTCCTGAAGAATTGTAGTGTGCTAATGACTTTAAAATCCAAAAGTTTATACAGCAACTTAAGTCTTAGATACCAGTTGCAATTAGTATGACATTCGTTCTGTAATCATGAATATTCTGGTCACAGATGTTCATTACCATCAAGCATAATAGATATTGGAATTTATTTTTAAATATAATTCTGCTCTTAAAATAAAAATGGCAAATGTTTGAGCCTTCTTCAAATGATTCCCAGTGCTTCATGTTGAGCAGTTGCTTTTTGCCATCTGCTATTTTCTATTTGTCAACACATGTATGCTTAGCGTCTTGAATGAGCAGGCAGATGTAAATTTCCACAGCTAAAAAGAGTTGGAGATCTTGCCATATGTCAGCCAAAAAATAACTATGTTTGTAGTTAAATCTCAGAACTGACCTTAATAATACAAAGTAGTAAACAATTGAAAGTGAATGAATTGTAGGTTTGTAAGAAGGATTTCATGAGAGCAAATTAGGTTAAAATTGATTCTTGTTAAAAATCTAACTTGTTTTTGACTGTTCTAACAAATTGATGATGGAAAACATTAATAACCCATTATAAATAAAACAGTGCATATGCATCCTACTAGAGTGAGCACATTTACTTACCATTTTGTCATATTTTGCTTTGCTGTACTTAATTTTTCATTTGCTGAGGTCACAACATACGTTTAAGTGACATATTTTACTACAGATAATACCAATTCCATCTTTAAGAACAGGATTAATTTGATACAGAGGATAGCACGTTAATGGCCTAAAAGTAATGATTTTTTTTAACCAGTTTTTTATTTTCTTCTTACCTTCTAAATATTTAAGTAAAAGGGTTTTTTTTTTTATAAAATTTCTTTGGAACTTAATGAAACTTACATTTATTTTTTTTAAATTCTTGTGTACTTATGTAACTCTGATACCTGGATCAGTTTGGTATTTTATTACTGCAACAGTCATTAGCAGCAGAAGATGACAGACTTTTGGGCACAAGATGTGTGTGACATTGGCAATTTTATGAATAGTTTATTCTTAAAGCAAAATCAACATATAGCCTTTTTATCCACAGTTACAGTAGTATTAAGAAATCAACAAGATTTCTTAAATGGGTAATCAGGTTTTATGCTCTATACTTAGTTTTCCAAGGAATCTGTACAGTTTTTAGGGAGGACAGTGTTTATGTTCTCTTTCTTAATGTGTATGAAATTAATCGAGAATGAAATTAAGAGTAACAAAATAGGGTATTGGGGAAAAAAAGTCACATCATTTTATTATTGGCACAATTTTTACATCTCCTTTTGGTCTAGCACTTTGTGGTCAAAGAATGAGTTGCTAGATTGTTTTCAAATGTTCATGTAGCTGAAAACTGCTTTTTACAGGGAATCAAGTCACCAAACACATAGGCTTTGTCTAGCTGAAAATCAGGTGTCTGTTCCCGTTGATGCTGATGATATTATAGGATACCTTTCTACTGGAAAAAAATTATTGTGCAGGAAAATTACATGCTGCAGTAACAATGTATGCCCTAATCTTAAAGAAAATCCATGTAATTTGAGCAGGGAGTATGCAGGAAGCTCTGATTTTTAATATGGTAAGGAAATAAAATGTGCCATTTAACACCTAGTGTTGTAAGGATTATCCTTTTATCTGAAGGGGTGGTGTGTGTATAGAAATACAAACAAAGTGTTAAGGTGATCACTTAATCTGTTTGAAAGAGTAGAAAATTTGAAAGCAGAGCATCAAGCATAGGTGAGAATCACTCTCAGCAACAATAAAAAAAAAAAGATGCTAATAGAAATTTAATTTAATGAAGCAAAATAACTTCAAGAAGAGATTTTTTCCATTGCGCTTGTGTAGAGGAAAGACATCTGTCATTCTGGAGAGGAAAAAAATCTGTTTATCTTACCAGATTTATGTACACATCTAAATTCTTCAATCACAAGAAATTCAGAGTGTGTTTATGTGAAGTTCAAGATCTGCTTCCATGATTGTTGTGTTAAAGTTTGTTTCAAAATAAATTCAGTGTTATTTGTGAAAGCACTTGTCTACTGAGGAACTTCTTTTCATGTAGAGTTGACATTTTGCATCTTTAAAATGAAAACGGTATGAGCTTTGTATCAGAAGTCTCATAATAATGCTTTTCATAATGAAAATTATGCAGTGTGTATTCCTTTTTTTAAGAGCTTTTGCAGGTTTTTTAATTTTTTGTTTGAATAACAGCATACTTGTTAGAGATACTTAACAGATCATCACGCTTTGCTAACTCTTGTTTCAGCTAACTTGTAGAAAATGGATTTTGTCATTTGACAGTATAAACAGAACAAGTTCAGTGTAGCCTGGTTGTATCTTGACTGAATACAGTTGCAATGGAGAGAAAGATAAGCCACTAAGTTTAATATGAAGGAATGTTGTTTTGCCCCTCTGGGTAGTTTTATTTTGAGCTGTTCTTTACATCTGATTTACTACTTATGACCTTAATAAAATACAAGTGAGTGTATTTTCTAGTTGGGACTTTAAAAATTCTATATTAGCTTATGTAGTGTACAATGAACTTCAGTGTTACAGAAGTCACTGGTTCCAACTGATTAGCCAGATTGTGATCATGCTGATGTTCCTGCTGCTGTTGAAGCTACGAGGGCTTCTGTTCAATTCATCCACCTGGTTTTTGTGGTGGTGGTGGGTTTGGTTTTCTGTCTTGCACCAGAAGAGGTCATTACAATATTCAGTATTTACCCTGGTAATGGTCACGTTGTAGTAATGGGAACTTCTAGCAATCTGAATGGTATCACAAATGTGTTGTGTCAAGATGGTACTTCAAAATCCAGACGTTCTGGAAACACATGATGCTGCTTCATACAGTGATACAGACTGCTGCATCTGAGCTGAGTCAGAACTGTGTGAAGATGTAATGCTGGGGGCAGTTGGTCCTTGGGCCTTACATGTTTTTTGTTAGAGTAACTGGCCAATGAAAGCATGGGTCCTATGTAATTAGGCAGCATCTGATCAAATGAAATGCAGTGCTTAACAAATTAGTGCTCTGATTGGTCAGCAACCAGCTGGAAGGTGTACTCCAGATACAAGGACAGGCTAAGAGAGGTATCCTGACTTGTAGAAGGCATGGGGGAAAGAGAGATTGTGGATGTAGGTGAAGAGAAAAAGGATGTAGTAAGGTATCATAGCAGGAAAAGGGGCATGTGATAGTATTGGTATGTTGTCTGTAGTGCTTCTGTATTAGAGGTGGGTGTCTGCCACATCTCAGTTTATATGAGGTGATGTCTCACCTCTTATTACTTTGTAATGTATAATTTTTTTTATATTGTTTGTTTTAAAGATGTAGGTGAATTTTAACAAGTGGACAGTGTGAACATTCCTGTAGCAGGAAATTATTTTTAACTATTATATAAAATATGAGAACTCATAGCATCACAGAATAAGCTGGCAAGTAAGTAATATATTGCTTATCCAGGTAGTTCAGTCAGATATGAAAGACTATTTAAGTGCCTACTTCTGAATTTTTAAGCACCAGGTCAATTACTTAAAAAAGCTGTAATTCCAGAACATGAGTTTGAATGATAATAAATGTTAAGGGCAGAATTAATCATCTCTCAATAACTGTGCTCACATAATGATCACTTATTGCTGTTAAATGAAATTGGCCACATTTGTGTTGAATCTGAAATACTTACTAGATTTTTAAAATACTGTAGTATAATATAGTAACCTGTAAAACTTAGTGGTTTGGGGATTTGTATATTTTATTTTTTTCTTAGATTTACATAAATTATCTGTGTGTAACTTTGCTTTATGTTTAAAATACAAAATATAATTATTACGAGTATTTGTTGAAGCAACACAATCCCATATTCCTTTTTTTCCTTCATCCTCAAACACCTTAGATCAGAAAATCAAGATCTGAATGACATAACTGTCCCAACCTTCATCTTTGCCTTGACTCAGTGCATCATGAATGCTTTTCGTCTCCCATGGAGCCCAAATGCTCAGCAGCCATGAGCTCATTTACTGCAGAATCAAATTCTTATACCTGAAGGACTGTCTTATAGGATGCTTTGCAGGTAGCTTGTATGATGATAGTAAGAAAGTCCAGCTTTTTTGTTGTGTCTGCCAGTTACATGGATAAACTGTCATTTAATTTTCAGTATGTTAAAAGTAATACTTTAAGGCTGAAAAGTCAATAGTGAAATATTTCAAAAACTTGACCCTTTGTTCTTATTCACAATAAATTGACAACAACAAAAAAAATCACAGTCTGTGTTGCTTGGATTCGTGACCTAAGAACGTCCATGGTCAAAGAAGGTAAAGATGAAAGTTTTCTGAGCAGCATCTTGGCTCAACTCTTTTGTTTTCTTGACATAACATTAAATAGTAAGGAATCAGCTGTTTGAGTAGTAGCTGCACAAGAGTTTGTCTTTTAAGAGGTACTTACCTTCTGTCAGAGCATGCCAGCAATCTAGTATTAGTTCCTACTGATACAGAAGAGTAGTGCAAAGTATGTGCTTGAAGGATTCTTTCAGGATAACTATGGCTTCTGTAAATGTTCCTATTGAAACTCAAATAATTATAACCTTGGATTATTCCTTTACAATTGCTGCTCTGCCCTAGGTGGCAACTTTACCTTTTCATCTCCATCTCTTAACTATTCCTTCCTAAAATGGGGAGGTTCTGTAAATGCTAATATATAGAGTCTATATAGAGTGCTTATTAAATATCAATGGCAAAAAGCTCGGTAATAAATTTTGATAGGTAAGCAGAGTATTCTATTGCTGCATGATTTCCTTGAGTCATCTGGAGAGTCTATCCTTTTAGTAGTTCTGAGGACATACTGTCCATGTTGTTTCCTTAGAGCAAACAGAAATTTCCCAACCGCAAACACCCTCAAATTAGAAGTTAACTGTAACATTAGTTTGGTGTTAATGTATGGTTGCTAATAAATAATTGCTTAAAAATAGTTCTCTGTTCTTTACAGCCTGCTTTCCAGTGACTTCTGCAGCTTAAGTGCTTTAGGGACATTGATTCTTTTGCCTTACGTTCATATCTGACCTCTTAAAGTTTTCTGTCTGTTTTTAGGTATTCCAAATGAATTTGGAAATGAATGGTATACTTTAATGTGGAATACTGGTTTAGTGACAAGTCATCTCGGGGTGGAGGGGACAACACAAAAACCTGTTCTTTATGCTCAGCTGCTCTTAGGAAGTAGTGGGGTATCAAAGTAGTTGACTTTCTCAGCCTGCAGAAAGATATTCATCTTGCAAGTCACGGTGCCAGCTGAAGCCTACTGCCCCTAACTGCCTGTCCCTGCCCTTCTGCCAGATGTTACACAGCCAGGAAATGGCATCCTGTGGGTTTTCCTTCATCCACTACTGTATATATCCGCTGGGAAAGTTCATGCCCATTCTTTCAGTAGTTTAAGGAACCCTGGTGGTTGTTTTGTGTTTGGGTTGGAGTTTTTTTGTTTGGTTTTCTGTCCTGGGTTTGTGGGGATTTTGTTTGGATTTTCTGATACGATACAGGATTCTGGGGTTTGCTTTCACATGGAAGTGGCATTTGCCTAAACTAGTTTCCTAGCCATTTGTGTAACTGGCATTATTGTATGAGTAGGGCCACATTAACTGATGCCTGAACAATGGAACATTGTTTAATGTGATGTTTAACAGCATAAACTGTGAGCACAGGGGCGACAATTTTAAAAGGAACTTTTAAAATTCCCTTTATATTTTAATGTTTATACCTTTATAATCCTGTACATTTTTAAATGTTTCTTTTTTTTTTTTCCCTTCTTTACTTTGCTAGTTTTTGGTGGCATTTTTATTGCTTTAACTTCTCCTCCTGTATAGCATACTTTTCAAAAGGCTTTTTGAAGTAGCTTTTGAGGCTCTTGGGTGGCTCTTCATAGGAAAATAAGGAGCCATGGAAGCAGAAGTAAATAAAGAAGCTGTTTCTAAATATGTACTTTTTGGAAACCAGATGTTCTGTTTTCTCTCTTCATTTTCATACATTCATTAGCCAAATTAAGCTTCACTTCTTTTTATACAGCAGCAGTTGATTTAGTTTTTTATCACTAGAAACTGTAACTTTTATATTGCATTTAAGCATTAAGTTTGTTCAAGAGCTGAAAAGGGTGAGGAGTGTGAATATTTAATATGAAAGTTAGGTGAGGAAATTACTTGCTGGTTTGTTGGACTCTTCTCAGTTAGATCTTCCCAGAGACTTGGCAATAGGGGGTGAAAGGACTTAGGTTTCTATAAGGTGAACTAGTTATTCCTGCTGCAGAAATGTGGTCCATTTCCCTTCCAATGAAATAGGTTCTTTCTCATCTTGAGAAAGTTTTCAAGCAAGAATCTGTAGTTACTTCTGCAGAAATAAGTAATTGCAGTGCTTTAAAGTAACAGATTAATGGAGTGTTCCCTTGAATAAGGTGGAGACCCACTGTCAGTAGTTAAGACCAGTATGAGAGTTTGAGGTCTGAATAGTAGTATCATGATACTACAGTACCATGATAAAAGCAATTGCATTAGAAAATTATTCCGGTCATATGTGATATAGTCTTTAGACTTTAATAATTTACTGTAGAGAATAAATTATTTTTCATTAGAAATAATTTCTGAGTGTAAGATCAGCTCCTGAAATCGCAGACTTGTACAAGTAGCATCAACTTGAAAGTGATTATTTTCATGGAAGTTGAAATTTACTTCCATAAAAGTATGGTCAGAATTCCAGTAGTAATCCTGCTGCTATTGCAGTTAAATATATAAAACAAGAATGTAGAAGATGGGGATTGTGGCAGCAGGCACCAAGTATAGCGGAGGAGAAGCAGATCTCTTTTCAGAGTTTCGGATGTCTCTCAGCTCAGATTCATGCCCAACTTGCCAAAAGAGTAAGATTTTCCAGTGAATAAGAGAACCATTCAAAACCCTGGTCAGAAATTAAGTTTATTAACCTGTGTGATTTAAATGTGAAAGATGATGTTGTGGTGACATTTTTGGCTTAATCAGAGAGAAGGCTGAGGAATTTTAAAGTATGTTTAAGCAAGATAACTTAAAAAAAAATAAATCCAAGATGCAAATTAATGAGTTTGACAGTGTAATTTATTCTGTGATTTTTGAAATTGCACTTTAGAGGACTCCAATAATTTTCAAGAGTTTGCAGCACTGGATTGATAGCATCATCCTCTGTGGTTTTACCATGCAGCTATTGCTGAATGGCAGTTACATGATCTGCATAACTGGTGCATCTTGCTGTGTACATTTAGTCCAAAGCTTTTTTTTTTTTATTTATTCTGGCTGGTTTTAGAAGAAAGCAAATTGGGTTGTCTGTGGGGGTTTTCTTTTAAAATTCTTAATTGGGTGGTAACTAAAATGTTCTGGAGAAATTCCTTTTTACTCCTACGTGCTATCTTCATGATGCTTTCCTGCAAATACCTTGAGTTGCTGCAAATACCTTGAAGTCACAGGAAATGTTTCTTTATAGTAAGAGCTATAGCAGCAGTAATACCTGAAATATCTCTATTCTAATGGTTATTGCTTGTCTCAAGTGAAGCTGGAGGTCTGCTGTGCTGGATGTTGTGTGTAGCAGTGGTGATCTGTGGCTTGAAGGTATGGAAAAAATTAACAATGTGTGTAAAACATGCAAGCAGTGGAATATTGTATGGGAAGCTCAGACTGATACTTGTGTAACAGTTTTTGATTATGGCAAATTGTAAGGAGGAAAAAGGGACAAGAATGGACGCAGTTTTCCCCAGGTTTTCCTGAGTGATGTTAGAAAAATGCCACAGAATGGATGAGGTGTAAAAGATTAGAAGGAAAATTCAACTCCTCTTTATTTTTTCCTCAAATGAGGAACATTTCCTATGAATAAGAATCATCCTGGAGATGGGCAGTGGAGGCTGGAATCAGTGTCAAAGTAGGTAACAAGATCAGGTAGGAGAAAGCTAAAGTTGTTAAAAAGCTTAAAGATTGTTTGTGTTTGGGAGGCAAAAAGAAGAAGAGATGGATTGAAGTAATGAATCAAGAAGATAAATTCCTTGCTCTTTTGTCCAGCTGTCTTTGGACAGACATCCTCTGGGGAGTTTAAACCTCTATATGAAAAGATTGAGTGTCACAGGGAACTCTTCACTTTCTGTTTCTCTTCTTTGCAAGTGGAAAAAGCAGGGTCCTTCCATGTTCCCTGCTAACTTCTGCCAATTGAGTGAACATGTTGAAAAGATTGATTGTGGACTAGGAAGGCAAGTTTAAGACCTGGAATCATTCTTTTCATGGAAGTGAATAAGTTTCACGTTTCAGAGAGAGTGCTTTGCAAAATCACTGAAATAGAAACACCTTCAAAGTTATTTTGGTTTGTGCTCTGTTAACACACCTCTCTTATCTCTTTTCCTTTTTTTTTTTCCTCTTTACAAATACTTTTCATGTGAAGCTTTTCAGTGCTGAATTGTGCTAGTTACTTAACAATGGATAGCTTACAAGGATGTAAAAAAGTGTGGAAACTGATCTAGTGAAGGTACTCACTTCTTTATGTGAGTATCCTAATCAAATGCATGTCTTGCATTCCTGGTATTTTTGCAGATGAAACAGGAGTCCCACATTCAGCCCGCTGAACAGACTTCTTGCCTGTTACAGGCTTTGGGTTCAAGAAAGGAATAATCACACCAGTTAAATTTATAAAGCCTGTAGGGGAGGAAATGCAAAGCAGATATTTAAAAACAATAACAAACTTTTTTGTTGGCTTTGGTCTCCGTTTTTTCATCGTGCTAGTGTAGTGTGGAGAAACAATGAAATGCTTTTGATGTAACCTTCTAGTAAGCATTAGGTGGCAGCAGTGTGTTGTATTTGGCAGTTGCTTTATCGTTTGGATTTTTTATCTTCTGCAGTCTTTCAATAAAAGGAGAAAACATGTATTTTCTTACAGTTTTTACAAAATGCTGATTTATGGTTGTTCTGACTGTGAGGACAGCTGTTGTTTCAACTCATACATAGGTTTCAGTGCAATATCCAGGACTTTCTGTTCACAGTGTCTAACAGTGATAATATTAACTGCAACAATTTTGATGAGAAATATGCTGTTAATGGCTGAGTTTAGTTTTGCAGCCTTTACTTTTTCATGAGCTGTTACCATTTCTAAATTTATTAGAGCCTGTTAGATGAAATACAGGGTTTTTTTGCTTGTGTTTGCTCTTTTTTCTTAGATACAAAACAAACTTAGGCTCAAGAGAATGCTGGTGGGAACATAATTAACCTTTCAGCATAGTGGTGTTATTGTCACTCCAGATCTTAGACAAGTGTGGTTACCTTGTGACCTTTGTGGAGGTCTTTTTTCCCTTTCATCCTTGTTTCTCACAGGTAAAGGGTCTCAAGGAGTTTGGAACTGGTGTTGCATTGTATTAATTGGGCAGGATGATCAATTAATAGAAGAAGAGCAAGAAAGTGTTGACAGAACATGCTATCTAATTAGTACCTGATGAACCATGTAGGCCACAGAGCCCACAGTGTAATGTTGCTTCGGGGTGGCTCCTATACAAGACCTTTATATGCAAAGTAGGCCTGTAGAAAAGCTAAAAAAAGACTGTTTCAGCATAGCTGCAGTGAAGGAAATATTCATTGCTGAAAAACTTCACTTTCCACTGTAAGCTTGGGGAAAGCTGGGGATACTTCATCAGAGGAGCACGTATCAAGGTATCAAGCCTGTGTTGTGTACAAGTCTGGCTCTTAAAAATCATGTAGCCTTTTTTTTTTGTTGTTGTTGTCTATTGGTTTTGGTTTTGTTGGAGTTTCTTATGTAAGAGGTGATCTACAAATTATGGAAATAAATAGTTTCTTTATAATAAAACTATGTAGTTTTCTTTGCTTTTTGGTATAGTAGGAAAGAATGATTTTGTTTGCCATTTTATCATGACCCATCAGAAAATTTTACTGCTCTAGTATTTCTAAGTTAAGAACAAGTAGCACCACAGTGTTTTAAGGATCCAGCCTTATTGGTTTTCTACTACGTATTAGCTTTCCAGTTGAAAATGCAAGGTTGTACTGCCAGAATCATTTAGTTGCTGGTAATTAGGGTTTTTTCCATTCATTCATATAAATATATTGGTAATTAATTCATACTGTTCATTCAGAAATGCTCACTTCTCCCATGATAGGAGAAAAGTGTAATGTTAACATGTGTAAAACAAACATATTTTCAAAATTAATTAATTAATCCTGTGGTTTAAGCTGCTTTAACTGAAGTAAACCACTTCTTGTTTAGAATACTTTTATTGAATAAATCACTTACATTTTTGTAAAATACTTGTGGGGGTTTTTCATCCAGCTCTAACTGAATGAATTCAGCTGGTGAAGTTGGAAAATGGCTCCTTTCTGTGACCTTTCAGTGAGTGCCACAGGGTGGGGGCCAAGTGCATGTTTGTCACCTTTTTTCTTCATCAGCACAGGTGTCTAAACTGTGCTTTTCTTAAATTTAGTTATCCAAAACTACAAATACCAGTTTAAGAAGCAGTTTTGTAATTCAGTCTGTATTCTGACTTACATCCATCACAGCATGGATTGTGTGAGAAAAAGAGTTCAGCCCTAAAGCATAACAGCTCTTCTGACTGGATTCTAACCTGTGTATCCTCCCCATAACCAGAGTAAATGATTTCTTGGAGCTGGTTTGCTTGATTGATCAACTGTGGCTCTCATATACATGGTGTAGGTAATACCAAATACGGCTGTTAATTCTATTACATGCTGATAGGGATTTGTGGCTTATTCAGTGTGACAATGTATGTAAAATTAGCAAAACTGTTAACTTTAATTATAAACACTTCTGGAGTGTTGCAATTGCATTATGGTTCTTTTTTTTTTGTGCTGTGTCCAGCAGGGAAACTGTTCTGCTCTATATTTTGGTGCTCTATCAAGTGGTCTGGAACTTTCAATACATGCTGCATAATTTGTTTTAAAATATTGCTATGAGCCTTATAGTATAGAACTGGAAAAGTGCTGCAACTGGGAAATTACTGGGGTGTGGGGTGGTGAGGGGAACCCACTCTTCTGTACCTTGTTAAGCTTAGCTATAGTATTTCAGATACACAAATTTAATATCTTGGATCATTCTAAACATAAGTTTATTGACCCCTGAGATCAACAGAAGCAGGATGCCTAGTTTTGTGACCATGATGATAAGGTTTGGGGCCTTGACCAGCCACATTTTCATGTCGAATACCTGAAGCCAGTATGAACTTTGCAAGGGAGGCAAGGTTTTTGCATTAACTGTCCCACTGCTCTCTCATGCTCGCAGTCTGCGGTAAGGGACTTCTGCATCAAAGCAACAAAACTCTTCTTTCCGAGTGTAACTTCAGAAAGACAGGGGATGCTGCACGAAGCTTAATTGTTCAAGCTTGATTCCAAAGCTATGGGAACATGAAGGCTGAACACTGGCTTTTTGTGGAGAGAGAGAAAACAATTGAGTACAAATACAGAGAATGTCAGTCTAGTGCATTATTTTGATTACTGAAATGATTTAGAAGAGTTGTTGATTTCTTAACTATTTATAGAGGTGGCGTAAACGTTGTGGTCGTGTGGCCAGATTAAGGAATCTTAAGACCTGTAATTTCTTCCTAATAAAAATGTGTCCAGGTGGTTTGTAGATAACCAGAGAAATGGATGCAATTATATGACCCAATCCAGCCCTTGTTTAGCAGTTAATTTCTCTGGATTTCTATGAGCATTTGGTCAGATCTACACAGATTTGGTTGTTGGTTTAAATCTAGCCAAGGCTGGTGGTGTCTTAATTGCTACCGCAGAGCAACCATTTGGTCTGTGCGAGATGGACGTTGTCAAGGTACCTTCTGCAAGGCAGACATTCATCCACTGGGAATGTATCAAGAAAGTTTTCATTAATTAGGCCCTTTGTTGGCATTTGTGGCAGCGCGGCCAAAAACTGAGTATGAACAGACACTCTATGTCAGGGAGTGAGATTTATTGGCCAGTCTCAGTAAAAACTGCTATTTACTATGTATTGTAAGCAGGGGTGAAGGACTTTCCTCCTAAGAAAAGCCTGGCATTAAATTTACTCAGATTTCTTTTTTTTTCAAGGTGGGGAAATGTAACAAGAACTCAGACTACAATCGGAAATTAAATAGGAAATAGCTGGTTAATTTTTTTTTCTTAATGTTGACTGTCTTGCAGCTTCTTTTTAATATGATGTGAAGTGTTATGATGGGCTCTGTAGTCTACAGACAAATTTGCATGGACCTATGAATACTTCTGTCAGATGAGAACACTTGACAGCTTTTTGTCCTGACCTCGTTAGCTTAACCTGTAGTTAATAACAATTACAGTTGCTAATAATGTATAAAAGTTGTGTAAAGCATGAGAAGTGTTTTTAAACTTGGTTTCCAATTGCGGTATCTTTTATGTTCACGTTAACTCTGCATTTTGCTCTTGTTTTGTTGAAAGGATGCACTTCATTGTGTTGCAAAGGACATAACCATAATGATTTTTGCCCAAGACAAAATGCACCACACTTGTTTGTTGCTAAACTTTGTGTAGACCAAGACTGTTTGTGCTAGGCTTTCTGTTCTGCTTGCTTATGGCCATTTTGTCCTTAAAAGAATTTTAACTTATTTTACATTATAATGTGGAATAAATAAAATAATAGTTTAGACTTAATAACCAAATAAACTGTCATATATTGACTCTGAGAGAATTCCGATTCTGAAATTTGAATGTATTGCTTCTTCAATATTGAGCTTTTGATACATGAATAAATAAATTGAACCCCCCAGACACTGCTAGTGCGATTTTTGAAAGTGCTTGTTATTCATCTGTGCAATTCTAGTAAGGAGTCAAAGTCTCATTATGTTGGATTCCCAGCCATGAGTCTGGCAGTGTTATTTGAAAATAATGGCTTGGGTTTCCCTCTTCATCCAGCTGCTTCCAGTGCTTCCCCCTCCTCATTCTTTTTTTTTCCTTCTGAACAGCATAGTATCCAACTCCTGTGTCCACTTGCTGTCGTTCATCTAACTCTCCCATCAGCTGAAATGGGTGTCACTGATGTGTACTGCTGTTATCTCATACTATCCAAGGCTTCTCTGTGGTGACTTGCACTTTTGCATTGTTAATCCAGCCAACCCTTTCTCTGCCACTTCTGTGACTTTTACCTCTTCTAGTTGAGATTTTAATTCAGTCCCGTTATTCATCAAAAATGGTAGCTTTGCCAAAAACAAAAGGGAATTCATACCTGGCTGGAAATCTTCTTTCTAGCTGCATTTCATGAAACACGTACTGCCAGGCTATAAAACTGTCATAGCTGCTGCTGTGTATCTAACCTGGAGAAAGGGAGAAGGATGCTAAGCAGTACTGCATTAATTCTAGAATTTAATATTCTATCATTGACTCTTATTTACAGATCATTAGTTGTAGTTCCTATAAAAACATGACAAGTTGAATGCATGTAAGTAGTCCTGTGTGAATAATCTTACTACTTGATTTACTCAGGAACTTGGGGCACATCTCTAGCTTTAAATATATTCCTTATGCAAATGTAGGCATATGTCCCCTTTTGAAATAAAGCAGGAGTTCAGGATTTGTCTAAACTTGTCAAATGAATTTATTGAGGTGATTCAGTGGGACTGTAGATAATTTCAGAATTAAAAACTTGTAAGAAATCTGATAGTTTAGAAATGCTGTAACTGCTGATAGTATTGACTGCTTACTG
This sequence comes from Actenoides hombroni, assembly GCA_024336885.1. Lineage (NCBI taxonomy): Eukaryota > Metazoa > Chordata > Aves > Coraciiformes > Alcedinidae > Actenoides > Actenoides hombroni. The sequence continues at coordinate 3,155,988 of WUAM01000272.1, read as the reverse complement.
GTTACTTGATGACTCGTGATAGTAAGTCCAGAGTAGCCTAACTTGTTAATTTTTCAGCTCTAATCGTTTCATCATTGTTCTATTATCTGCCTTTACTTTTGAATTTTAGAACCTTTATAATGGTTTCTCTTATGAAAAAAATCTAAAATATTTATAATAAGTGAAAATATTTCTTCAAAATTGTCTCAGGAGGGAAGGTCAAGATTTCATGCAGCCACATCTGGTTCATCCATTCATCCTTTTTATATTACTTTTTACTTGGTGCTGAAGATTTCTCCAACTGTTTGACAACTTAGCATTAAATATAGGAAAGTGGTAGAGAGAAAGCTGTAAAAGGTGGAGAGTATTCCTCATTTCAACCATAGAAAAAAGTTACTGCTGATCTACTTCATTTTCCTCAGTCAGGAAAAAAATAGAAAGTTTACATTTTAAATAAGCTTACTTAAAAGATCTTTAGTTTTAAGGGAGATAAATTCTTTACAGTTATCTGTGAAATATGTAGTAGTAAATGAAAGCACTTTTTCATAACTTAAAAATTTGGAATTAGTATTAGTTTTCATAGAAAATAAAGCCTCCTGTTTTGATGTATGAAACTGGGGATGTTGTGCATCTTTGGTCTTCAAAGTGAATACCTCTTATACACAAGGCAAAATAACCATGGTAATATATGAAGTAATAAATGAGACAGAATAGTACTTTTTAAACCATTTCAATTTGTCATGTGGAAAGGTAGTTATGAGTAAAAGTTTGACTCTATTAATTGGTTCAGTTATTGTGTATTCCACAGTTTAGCAAGAGATGACAAATGTAGTGTAAAAGCTGTGCCTCTGTGCTTCACCCCTCCCCTCCCAGTAACTCGTATCAAGTTGATTCTCACTGTGTGCTGCAAATTTCTTTTGAATGAGCACCAATGAGACATGTACATTAAATTGATTTAACTAGAGGTTTTCTCCTTGGTAATTTGAATTTGATTAAAATCAATCAACCCTATTACATTTATTGCACAAAGTTAAGCAACTCGTAGAAGTGTTAGGAGGATAGGGACCTTCGTTTGCCACCTCTGTGTTGTTTGATTTGCTCAGTCAAAGTTCAGCCAGTATCATAGTTTCTCATCTTGTGCTGAGAGCGCTCTTGAGGTCTGTTGGTATGGTTGTTGAGATGTAATACCATTACAGTTATTGACCAAATAGTCTGTATTAACTTCCAGGGATTAAAGTCCAGGGATTAGTTGCTGTTCTTAAAGTGCAGAAGGGACCAAACTTCATGGAGTATAAAGTCAGCAGAAATAAAGAATGTAGCAGTTGAATGTGTTGTGGGTAAAAACCACACGTGTGGTACACAGTATAAATAAAAATATCACTGTATAAATAAAATATATGATGGAACTCAACTAATTTTTGGAGCCTACACTTAATTATTTGGTGAATGCAGCAATATTAACACCGTTTTTCTGAGACAGAAAAAGTCTGGTCACTTGCTTGTTCTTTATTCTGCAGTAGGTATCAAAGGCAGTAGATTAGCATAATGAAATACAGTTACTTTACCTAAACTAAGATGTTCCATGAAAAATCTCTGCATAACTATGAACTGAACGTGTATCTGTGTTTCAGTGTATGTTTGCCAGGCGATATGCTGTTCCCCACTGTACTCAAACTGCTGAAGAGTACAGTCTGATGTATATTAAAAATAACATAGTTCAATATAGTTGTTTTAGAAAGGTACAATAATGCTACTGTAATTGAAAAGGGCAGCAGGTTAAGTTTGTATGAGCCTGCTTTTCTGTTTCCCTGCAGCACTAAAAGTTTCACTAAGTCTCCACCAGATAATGTTTAAAATGTGCTTTTCAATTGAGTTTTGGACTTCAAGGTTTGTGCTTTTTCAATTTTTTCCTGGTGATTGTAAAAATTAATACAAGCGAAAACCCTAAAAAAAAAAAAATTAAACATCAACCCTTGCACCAAAGCCACAGTCCTCAAGAAATACTGACAATGTGATCTTTAAGAGAAACATCAGGGGAGCGAGCAGTATCACAGCTCTGTGTAAGGTACTTTTTTATTGTTGACAGATGAACTAATCTATTGCCATTATCAATCAGTTCATTTTTTTAACATTCACAGTAACTACAAAGCATTGTATGCTGTAAAGTCACATAAATTCTATACAGACATTATAAAGAAGTTAGCAAAGCACTTCCAGTAAAGGTATAAAAAAGGAAAACTAGATTGGGCATAGATCTCTAACCTTCTCCTTTTCACCTTCCTCCTTTTCCCCTCCCTCTGTCAGACTCAGGAAAATAGTCTTTATTGTTTTGATAAAGTTTTATTAAGTAGTAACATGTTAATAAAAATTATTATTTTGCTCAAAAATCAATGAGTGCTCACTGAAAAACTGTATTTTGTGGAAGTATTGCTTCTTAAAAAATTTACAATGTAGTAATACAGCTGAAAATAGAGCTCAGGTATCAGGTAGGGATGACATGAAAATAATTTGCACAGATTTTGAGAAGTGATACTGCAGGAGAAATCTGGGGGCTCAAACATTTTGACTGAGAACTTGTAATGATGCAGAGAGAGTGAGTGAGAGGAACAGTAGTTCAGTTTGAGTAGAAGGATGTAGGCTGAGTAGAAAACAAGCTTGTCTGTTTTCATTATGGAGCTTGTACACAGTTGCAGATGAGATTAACCCAGAAAGGAGGCAGGAAAGGAGGTGGAGCTCAGAAATGTACATCATATTTCACCTCCCTCAAAACAAACCCAACCCCTGGCTCTACTGAGGCAGCTCCTCTGAAGGGTGTGCTGGAGAGGGAGGAGAATCAGAAGTAAGAATGTGGTAACCTAGAATGAGGGAAGATAGCAGCAAATAGTATGGCTGATTAATGTCTGAAGTATTGATGAAGGACATTAAGATACTTTCTCTAAATTTCAGCTATTTAATCAGTTGGGTGAAACTTTAGTAGGTGTTTTCTGTGGTTGGTGTCTGAGCTGGCTGAATGGGGGTCTAAAACAGCTGGAGTGTGGACACCTCATCTGTTGTCTCAGAGGTGAAAAAGAAGGGTATGGGCAGGTGAATCAAGAGTGGATTTTTGCTACAGACAAGCATTGGTGGATTTTGATTAGCAGGCTGGAAAAGAGAGTCAATGAGAACAGTTCGATAATGAATTCAGATGAAATGGGGTCACTGAGGGGGGTGGGGGTGGGAAGGAGGATTAGAATAAAGGTTTAGGATTTTTCTTGGTGCAGATGCAGACAACGAAATGCATTGGATGGTAATAGAGGAACAAGACCAATGGAGGAAGAAGCAAGGAGTTCAATAAAGCATGGAGACCAAAATGGAGATAGATAGATATAGATGTAGATATATATGAATTAGTAGATCCCCTACAACGTAGATGTTATTACTTACATGAAATTGTAGTATTTTGGATATAAAAATGTGGTATACCATCAACCAGCAGTGTTACAAATGCTGTTAAAATTGCAATACAACTGGAAAAGCTAAAGTTTCAGAAAAATGGATTTGAGAAAAAATAATAATTTAAATAGCTTTAACAGCCCAACATGATGCTGACAGGACACTGAATTTAGTGCCTACCAAATAAAGGTATAATTATTTAATTAGAATACAATGACTAAATGCAATCACCAAAATTTTTTTCATTTGTTTGCACTTTAGAATTTTGTCATCTTCAGTTGGGGATCCCTAAAAAGGGATCTCTAAGAGATAAACCTTTATGGATTGCAATTATGCTTTAGCCATATTTTCAGCAAGTTGCAAGCTAGTCCTCAGTCTTGAAAGCAGAGATGACTTCAAGTATGCTTACTTATATGGTGGGACAAAAATACACATTTGTGTACAGACTTGGTACCTGAGGTTGCAGGTACATTCATCTCTATATGGAAAAAAAGCCTTCAAAAAACTTAAGGTCAAAGCTTAATATTATTGTCATACAGGGGCTTTATCCAGGTAATCCCCATCAGTACAAACAATAGATGAATACATCACTTCCAGTAGACATGATCCTTTTAAATTTTGGATTTTATAAAGCACGGGTGATCTTAGTTTTCTTTCCTTTCCAAAATTAATTATAAACAAAACCAAAGGGATTCAGTTAATCAGAAATCTGCTCAGAAACTTGTAGGACAGGTGGTCAAAGTCTTGAAATTTGCTGTACGTTTCAGTGCCCCAAATGATGTTGGTATGAAGGGCAGAAGCTAAAGCTCCAGAATAAGGGATATCTTGATTTCGAATCCAGTTAACAGCTGATGGGTCTGATGATACTGCAACTTACTCATTTTAAATTCAGTGTGATGGACCAACAGGAAACAGCACAGTTAAAAATATTTAAAAAAAAAAAAAGAGTTATTGGAAATAAATTAAAGCTACAGGAAGATGGAACTTTGAGGTTACCATTTTAATTATTATTGCCTATTTAACATGGAATTTCTTGCAGCCATGTCCTTGAATAACCATTTCTTAACTAAAATGACACAATTTTGTAGCCAGTGATCCATGACTTTAAATATTTGGAAGGGCTATTGATTCACTGAACTGGAAGAAATTAAAGATGTTGAGGCATATTTTCAAAAGTAGAATTACATGTATTATAAATCATATTTGATCTTGTATATTCTATTTACTATTTCAGTAGTAAAGAAAAAGCTAGGTACATGTAATACAGCATCCAATTTATCTGTAGTAGACTGAGCTAAACATTGGTGGTATTATTTAAATCAGCTATGCGTAATATTATGAGAGCTACTTGCACCTACAGCACCTCCTCGTGTTCCTGTGTCGTGGTCCTCTGCGTGTACCTATTTCTGTTTGTGGTAGTTACTCTCTCTAGGTAAATTGTCCATAAGACCAATGATTCCATCAGCAAATTACCCAGAAAATGCCATCAGTGTGCATGGTGACATTTGTGCCACTGGTGGTTTTGTTGCCATTTCAGTGGTCTAATTAAATTGGCAGTTTTCTCTTGTGCCCAGCATCGTTGTCTCCCTTCCTTTGGCACCCTAGCTCAGACCTTCTCCTTTTCTCTGTCCTTTTAACTGAATATCAAATGCATTATTGATTGCTCCTCTTCCACCCTCCTCACTTCCACTCCCTTCAATTTTTTTTATCTTTTTTTTTTTTTTTTTTGATTGGCAGTATCATCCAGACAAACAGAAGGCAGATGTGCCAGCAGGAGAAGCGGAGAAGCGCGTGCAGAGGTTCATCGAAATTGATCAAGCGTGGAAAATTCTAGGGAACGAAGAGACAAAAAAAGAGTATGACCTGCAGCAGCGTGGTAGGTTCCTGCCAAGGAGTGCTGGAGTGGCAGCAGCTCTTTAAAAAAGCAGGCTCTGGGAGTGGTAGTTAGATGGTATTTTAAAATGCTGTTTATTGCTGAACCAAATGTTTCTTTCGCTCCTGTCCTACTTTCAAATGTGGATCCATTATTTATAGCTTTTGCTACACATACATTAGCTAGTGAAAACATTGAATTGCTTCCAACAAAACATTAGGTGGCGTTATTCCTAATAATTTGAATGAATATGAAATTTCTAATTATAGACCTTAGCCCTTTTTATTTTATTAAGGCAGCTTCATCAAGCGCTCTTCAGCTGAAGCCTTACACTACATTTTGTTGCAGTATTTTAGACACAGGTATTAATCCATTTATACCTACTGTTTAATGTGTATGGGTTTATAAGCACTTCAGAATCATTAAGACACATTCTTTTTAGTTGTGTGTGTGTTATGGTGTCTTTCATAATTCATTCGTAGTCTAAACTGGTCTTTATAAAGCAGGTTTATAAATAATATTCCAATATAACACATTAACTAGGCAGCTCTAGCATGCATTTCTTTTTATACCTCTCAGAAAATAGCTTCTTAAAACAGTGACAGGCTGTTGTGAGAAAGAAAGGGGGGAAATGTAGGTCAGGTCTGTCACACATGGGCTACCATTACATGAAGTGATAGGCTGTCTTTCTGCTCTGGCCTCAGGATAGGAGTCCCTCAGCCTTCCATTAGAACCTTCAATAAATGTATATCCACCCTACATGTTAATGGGGGGAGTCAATAATAGTGTATTGCCTGTGGGGAAAACACTCAGTCGCACTCTGCAGTAACACACTCTGGTCCAGCATTGACGTGTAGCCACCACCACTTTTGAATGTGTCTGATAAAAGCCCACTGTCTCTGCAGCTTGTTATTGAATTCTCTTCCATTGTACATTGGCACACCATCAGACCTTTCTCTCTTGTGCTGATTTTTAACTCCCCTGCCACTGTGGATACCAGAACTTTGAGAGACAAAGGCTTAGTCATTCTGGCAGATATGCATCACTGCAGGATAAAAAGGGTGATATATAATTGTATATACCCAGTATGTATTCCCTAGTTAAATAATCTTGTATTTCAGACTTTGTGTGAGCTTTGGAAAAGAGGGTGGAGGGGTGAAAACAGAATTACTGAATAGATACTTGAACAGAACGAAAAAAACTGGATCTGGTGCTCATTTGTTATGTAAACAGATGAAATTTAAAGAATTTTTTCAGCTCCATCTTGTGTTTTAAATGCCTGAATGTGAGCCAGAGCTGGAATTTCTGCTACGCAGTGCTCTCACCCTATTGTACTCTTAGCACTGGAGTATCAGCTGTATCTTCCATTCTCACAAATTGTACATGGGCAGGAAAAAAGACATGTTAGAGATTAAGATAAAAGCCTTTTGTGTATCTAGTGAGTTTTACTTAAAGTTTAAATACAGAGTATGAAGTTCCATTTTGCTTGGGTCAGGTTAATACACTGAAGTCAAGAGCTGCAGGAAGATTTAGTAAGTTACTTTGTTTTCCCATGGAATTTAAGGACATTGCTCTAAATTAGTTTTGACAAAACTTATTCTACAGTATTTTAAAGGTTATCTATCTTTCCTGAGATCCTTTTGCATCCAGATGCATTCTTTGAAAAGCCATCTCAAGATACTATAAAAAAGACTTAGTAAATAAAGAAACCAAACGGTCCATTTATTTACACAGGTATTTGGTAAGGGGATGGGAATGGGATAGCTAAGTTTTAATACAGAGAGTGCCATTCCCAGAGGACTCAGTGTTTCAGAATAAGCCACATGTAACATACATGTGCAGTGTTGTTGTACTCTTTGCTGTGCGTTCCCTGGCAGCAAAATGATGGTGAAATAAATTCTAGTTCCTTGAATGCCTGTCAAGTTGCTTCTGAAGTCATGATTCTAGACAAATTCGTAGACACTGTTGTAAAAGCTCACGGAAACCAAGGAGCTGAGACAGCAGCTAAGGGGAATAGTGATGAGAGAGAGAATACAGCAAGTTGGTAAGACTGTGAAGCTTAGGAAGCAGAGTCTGATGGATGCCAGTGTGCATGTGTGTGTGGCTACCAGTAAGCAGGAAGCCCTTTGCACTGTAGTGTTTTTCCCATTTCACAGATGGTTTGTGTGCACCTTCTTGTGTTAATCTAACTAAATCTTAAATCACTTGGCTGAGAAATTCAGTGGCCAGAGAAGTTCTAAGCTGAAAGTCTGTTGGGCTGTATGGTTTTAATTTTCTTTTTGTTTAAATTGTTGAGAATAGCAAGTGAATGTGCTTTCCTATCTTCATACTGCTTTTCTCTGAAGGTATCACAATGATCTCCTCCTAATTTTTTTGTGCCTTCAGGCCAACACTGTAAGTTCATGCTTTTGTGTCAGTCTGAAATAATACACAGAATCAGAGACTCCCAGAGGCTGGAAGGGACCTTGACAGGTCATCTAGATCAGTCTCCTACTCAGAGCAAGTCCACATAGGTCAGGTGCTCAGACATTTCTCCAGACTAGTTTTCAGTATCTCCAAGCATGGAGATTCCAGAGTTGCCCTGTGCAGCCTCTTCCCGTGTTTGAATACCCTCAGAGCAGAAATAATAAAACAAAGAAACCTAAACAAATAGAAATAAAAATCCCAGAAACAAAGAAAATGTTTTCCTTCTATCAAGTGGGATATAAGGACTCTTTCTGCAACTTGTGCCTTTCACTTCTCATCTCACTGTGCACGTTTGAGAAGTCTTCTCTTCACCCTCGTTAGGTAGCTGTCCACACTGAGATGCCAGCGTTCTTTTGGCCTCTCCGTGTGTCACGTGTGTCCCAAGCCCTGGACTTGCTCCTCTATGTGAAGGCTTTGGACTGGGGAGACTAAAACTGGACTCAGGAACTTGAGACAGCCTTGTTAAGTGCTGAGTAGAGATGGGGGGGAACACTTCCTTGACCTGCTGGCTGCACTCTTGCTAATCCAGCCCAGTACGAGGTTGGCCTTTGCCACAAGAGTGCCCTGCTTACTCCCATTGAATCTGTTGTCCACCAGGACCCTCAGGTCCTTTTCTGGAAAACTGGTCTCCCAGCCTGTACTGGAGCATTATGTTATTCTATCCCAAAAGCAGGACTTAATTTTCATAGGACCCTTTGATGTCCCTGTCAGCCCATGTCTATATCCTGTCAAGGTCCCTTCAAATAGCAGCCTTGCAGCTTTTCTGGGGTTTTGTTGACTTAAATACAAAGGAACTGTGTATCTTAACAATCACATAATTGAGATAATTAATTTTACTTATTTTACATTTTAATGATTAATGATTGAATGATTAAGAGAAAGATCACAACAAAATCAATAAACTGGTGATGGATTAATTTCTGACACTAAATGTAGCAAATAATTCAAAACTAGTAATGGGAATGACACTAAAACCAGTTGCTTTTTCTGGGTTTGGGGCAGCAGGTGGAGAAATTTAAGAATCTAGGGTTTTTTCCATGTCTGGCTCCCGTGAGGTTCTCTCCAGGATAGTATGTTTTTACATGATGATGGACACAGGTGTCTGTAAAGGCCAAGTGTTTATAAAGTGGAGGATGTAATCACCAGTAGGAGTTTTCCCATCTCAGCACATACTTTCTCTTGATTTTCAATTGGAGGTTACCCTTTTTAGAAAAGTATTGCAGATGCAGTTTTTGTACATGAATACATATTCCAGCATCATTTTCCTCTTGTTGTTGCTTCGTTTCTTAGACATAAGGAATTACAGGTCCTAACTGGAGCTGCCAGTGTTAGATTGTCTTGTGCCATTTGTCTCTGAGAACCAGTCTGGTTCCATCCTCACTGTACCTTGCCTTTAGGCAGAGATGCGCAATAAAAACCTTTAATTAGCCTAAAATAGCTCCTTTTAAAATATCTGGTCACTAATTCAGCTTTCACTGACAATACCGATCTCTTGAAAACCTGAAAAATCTTTGAGGATGTGTCCACACTCTCAGTTAAGTTTCTGCTGCAGGTTTAGAAGGGGAGTGGTGATAAATGAGGATAATGAAAGCCCAAGCTAAATAGAAGGTAGTGCTTTCTCCTGCTGCTCCTTCCCCGTTCCTCTCCTAGAACAGTAAACTGAAAAGACTGTCTGGAGAAGGTCACTTTCCCATGAATCCATCTTTTCCTCCTGCTCCAGCAATAAAGTGATGATACTGTACTAGACATCAAGATATCTTACATAATTTGGTAAATAGGATGCCAGAAGAATATCCTTACAAATCCACTACAAGAGTAAGCAGGATAAGCAAGACAAAAGCCTACAAAACTGCGTTTCCTAGCTAGCAGAAACGGCACCAGAGCACCTTGGCTACCTTACTATACAAAAGGAAAAAAATTAATGCAGTGTATTTTAGTTGTTCCTTGTTAAGAAAATTCCATCTTAAAAAAATACTTTTTGACTAAAATAAAGCTTTTAATGTGGCCATTCCTCTAGGCTTTTTAGTGTGCCAGGTTATACTCATTTAAGTGAGAGAAGTCTGTATTCCTTCCTTCTCTAGCCATGGCTGTAGTGCTGGAACACGAGCCCTCTACCGTAGCTCTTTGGGGTTAATTCTAATCTGCACTGCCTACAAGTGAAGCAGTATTTATTTGTATTTTTTTAACAAATATCACTTCCAGCTATGAAAATTCTTAACACTACTTTTTTATAATTTCAAATGAAAGTAAGCATGGTTATTTTAAATTAAAGCAAGATTCAAATGTAATTATTTAAAAACTAAGCAGCCTATTTAAAAAAAAATAACTTGTGGAAAACATCCCGGCTTTTAGTACTGTGATGATTTTGAAACAGAGTAGATACTATGAACTGTATTTGACTGACAAAACATATTTTGAACTTTAATTATGTTTGGTTTAAAAAAACAAACCAAAAACCTTTAAGAATATATATGACCGATAAAGAGCTAGAAAAATCTTTCAAGTATCACGACTATTTTTACTATTACCATAAAGTGTTAAAAGGGTTAAATTTCCATTTACTCCTTGCAACCATTTCCCTAAAACTCAGCCTTAAATAGCCCAAGAAATATTTATTGTATCCTCAAGTGAAACTTAAATACCTTTCCTCTTTTACAATTTCTGAATGACCCAGCAAGGGCTCTAGTAAAGCTTTACTGAGCCAAGCAGCTAATAGTTATTTAATGTTGTTCTGTAGCCTGAAAGAATCTCAGTAGATTTTTCCTTTTAATCTCTTTGAATTGCAGGCTCATAAACCTTTCTGATGAGCCTGCCAGTGTTTTCTTAGATCCTGCAGTTGAGACAATGGAGCTGCAGAATCCTTTCACCTCTTGTTGTCAGACAAATCCAATAGATGGCAAAGCCAGGCAGGCTGTACTTCTTGTGAATTCAGATTTGTTTAAATCTCAGGGTAGATGATTAGGTCGTCACAATTTCCCCTGTATGTTCAGGAACATTTTTCGGGACGTACAACTGAGAACATGGGGAGTTCTTCAGCTTGAGCAGATGCCATATGTAAGCAAGCCTACCACGTAACACAGTACTGGTAACAATACCAGTCTTCCTTAACCTTCTCCTCCAGCAAGGGAGTGAAAAATCAGACACCAGTTTTGCGGGTGTTCTCAAGACATTCACTGTTCCTGTTCCCACGTTTTGTAGCCAGAAGGCTGTACCAGACTAACTCCAAGTAATGTTAAGAGTTATTTGGCAGAAGTTAAGACCATCTGACCTTTGGTTGTATTTTCGACATTTCATGAAGTTAAGTCATGTTCTGATCAGGTGTTGAGAAAAATGTTGTTAGTTTGTATACTAAAACATTACCCCTAGCTCCTGTTTATGTAATGGAGATGCTGTGCACCAAGGAGAACTAGTGGATAGGTGTATCTTCTGGTTTTCTCCTGCCAATTTTTCCCCTTTCTTTTGAGAGCAATAAAGTGTTAGTTGTGAGTGGGTTAATTTTCTGTTCATTCTGACCTGTTCATTACAGAATAGGTGTTCAGCAAAGGTAATGTGAAAGAGGCTGTACTGATTCTGTCATAATTTCCAGTGTGTCTGATTTGTGTTAATCTCATTTGTTAAAACTAATTTAGATGGGGCTCATTCTCAAGGATATATAATGTGTATTCCAGTAAAAATTAGAACAGTTATTTAATTGCAAAATAAAGACTGGGACTTAATATTTGGTGATGGTTTTTTAAAAAACTGGCCTTAAATTTCCAATTTAAAACCTCAGAATGTACATATTGACTCTTCCCACACACAGGCTTATACAAAAGGATAGCTAAAATGCAAGGGGTTCATTTCACTACTGGTGCATTATGTTGATAATTATACCTATGATATACTGCTCTTGAAACTGATAGAGCCATGAAAGGAAAACAGCTAAAAGAAAAAAAACAAAACAAGACATTGGTTAGATTTTGAAGTTAATTTAGATAGAGAAAGCTGTGATTAGCTATCACTAGGATTCTACTTTCATAGTGGCCTTAAACTTCTTTGCAACAATTTATGCTACTTTGTAAGTTAGGAATCTTACTTGTGAATAGCTTGCTTAACATAGTTACTTAACGTGTGAAATCAACTCATATAATAGTGATGTATTGTTTCTGTGTGACGTATGTGGCTCCCAAGTCTTGCCTGGTCTAAGGCATTTCTGCTCATGTGCTAAAGGTAACAATTTGTATTTGTATTGCCCAGTTTGCACTCAGTGATTTCAATTGTATTGTACATTTCTCATTTCATGCTGTACTGAGTGTTGGAAGAATCTAGGGGCTGAAATAGCAACAGATCTCACAGGCACAGGCCAGAACTGACCTCCTTTCTGTGCTGAGAGACTCTTCATCACAAAAGATCACTTGGACTAGTCTGCCCCTAAACGTGGTTTTCGTTTATCTTTTTACAGGGATCTTGGTGGTGTTCTCACACACAACCCTAACATTCACTTGGTGCTTATTGGGGGGATTTATTTGGCTTCTCCTTTCTAAAGCAGAATGGGTTGTGGGGTCTCTATCTGTGGAGATATTTAAAATCTTGAGTGGACTTGGTTCTGTGCGACCTGCTCTAGCTGACCCTGCTTGTGCAGGAGGGTTTGTTTAGGTGACCTTGAGAGGTCCCTTCTGACCTCAACCATTGTGATTTTTGTGACAGTAGAGGTAAGCAGACATACACAATTTCAGCTTGTGAATTTGTAGCTACAGCCAGGCTTTTAAAAGGCATTTATATCAAAACAAAAGTTTGCCCCTAACTTTACATAACTGTTTGGGATCCACAGAAATACTGGTTTCAGTACTTTCAGTAATACATTTTAACCATTTACTTCTCCTGGCCCCAGCAGGACATTTTCCAGCTTATGCAGAGATATGGAAACTAAAATTTTAGAGAACTGCATTTTAAACTGATAATGCAACCGAAGTCTGACTCTCTAGTAGGCACCAGAGAGACTGCTAGGTATATAAAGCTAATCATTTATCAGGAAGAAATAAGGACCTTTATGTTAATAGGGTTAATCATCTCATGTTTTCTACTCTATAGAAGACAATCTGACAAATGAATGGCCGCTACACGCACAGGTTTATCTGGAGGATATGTCCTGGAATGAAGGTATGAGTGCTTTTCTACTTCTTCCCAGTGCCTTTCATTGTGACTGCAAATATTTTCTGGGTTTTTTCTGCATCTTATACAGTTATGTTGGCTTATTGTAAACTCTGCTGCTTTTCTGTTTCCTCAGATTTAGCTATTCTGTTCTCTGTGATTACCTGAAATGGAAGCTAATTTCCTGTGATGCATTTTGCATTCCTCATCATCTCTCTCCCCTAACCACTGCCTGCAGTAGCACTTTCCACCTAGCTCTCTTTTTGTAGTATAATTGAGTATTTAGAAATCCCTATTCTTCCTAAACCTCTCACCCATCTTCTTGCCTTTTCTGTGATGGCACAATGCAAGTGTTTTCACACAGATGTTTTTTCATCTGATTATGTTACTTCCTTTGTACTACTCTAGCTTTTACCATTTACTTGCTTTTTGAGTGAATGACTGGTTCTTTTGCTATTTTTTTTAAACTGTGAGAGTAAAATGCTATCTACTTTCTCCAGTTTAATTCTATTTCCTGGGTTAACAGTCTGGTTTAGAACTGTCCTTGATCTGTCGTATGTATGACTAACACTGCTTAAGTTTTTGGTTTAATATCCATCTGTTTGCCTAATGTGCATCTTTTTAGTGTTTGCTTTTTTCAAGAGGTACTTGCCCTGGCTGTTTGGTGTGAGAATACCTCACAGTCACTGAAACATTTTAAGAGTATGGTTATTTTTTGAGGAACAAATGGTAGCACAGGTACTGATATTTCCAATCCAGCAGTGGGAGGTCATTTGTTATTAAGAACAGCTTTGTGAAGAAAATCCAAAAAGTCCTGGATTCTTCTCAAGCACTAAAGGTTTTCTGTTTTCTTTTTTGGCAGATGAACAATGTTACACCCTCTCATGTCGATGTGGTGGGAATTACACTGTCTTCAAGAATGAAACTAAAGACATATCTCTGGTTTGTTGTGACACCTGTTCACTTGTTATCGAGATCCTTCATTGATTCTTTCAATCAAACACAAGAAGAGTTACAAACTTTTTTAAAGACTGGACAAACAGGACAGCATCTGCTAAAGAAATGGATGTTAAAGAAAAGGGGGAACTACAAGAACAAGTTCAGTCAGGCTTGAGAAAGGAAGTATGCTCATTTTCTAACAGAGCTCTACAGACATGAGGCTTCTCTGGGTGTTTTTTCTGCAGCTAAAGAGCTAGTTATTAAAAACCTCCAGGACAGAACACCAAGTTCTATACAACTGGAATGTATCTCATGATGTAAGTGACACTTCCTTCCCAGCAAAGAAGAGTGGCTTCTTTCAGTCTCAGTCTCTATCAACTATACCTTGGGCCCTGCCTCTTAGGTTAAATCCTTTTAAGAGCTCAGATGACAGAATTTAATCAGGAAGTATAAATGTGAGAATGCTTTGAAGATAATGAAGAGTAAGGTTCATTAAGGGGAAACAGTAACATTTTCTATTTCTATGCTAAATATTTAACTTCATTGAATCCTCACAAGGACTTGAGCCTTGGAAGGAGGTGGCAGAGACTCTCCAGTCTAACAGGCTGGTGCTTATCCACTGGACTGTAGGAGAGTATCTGCAGGAACTCCTCAGCTTGGAGAAGGAACACATTTTGAATTGACTCTGCTGTCATCTGAACAAATGCTGTCTTCACTCCTTAGGTGAAAACTACCCAGGAAGCTGTGCTCTGGCCCTACCAGGCACACAGTCCCCTGGGCCAGACAGGCTAGTTTAAGGAAAACCCTGCTGAACACTTCTAAGTGACTAGAAGATCTAGAACCCTACTGCTGTGTTTTCAGTTCCAGTCTTAGTGTGCCACACTGCTTGCTAATGTAGGCCTAGCCTATGTGTGGCTCTGGATGTGACAACATAATAGTGCCTCGTGCCTTTTTCATCCCAGCAGTGCTAACCTTGGCTTTTAGTGAAAACCAAAACTTTCTAATAAATCCGAACACTTACTGTGACTAATCAGAGGGAAGAGCAAGAGGCATATAATTTTTCTTGATGACAAGCAATCTATCATTCCCACTTTCAAGGTAGATGTAATCTCAGAGACATCTTTGTCAAGGAATACTTGTGTTTATTCTAAACAAAAATAGTTCCATTGATTTTGGTAGAAAATATTATGAAATCTGGCAATAGTCACTGAAATCTCTTAGTCATCAAGAAATCTATGGCCATTGGGGCTTGCACGTAGAAATCCAAAGTCATTCAGAGGCCATATCTGTAAAATAAAATACAGTTACAAGAGATTTTAATCACACCTCAAAGTTCAGTATTTTCATGTTATTGTTGTGTTTCATAAACTTCATAATTTTTTTAGTTCTTTGGTTGAGAGGGTGTATGAACTTTTCTCACCTGTGTCTTTCTTTTCCTGGGAGTAAATCATGGGAATCATCATTCCACAGTGCCCAGAGACAACACTTATTTATACACAACATGCTTTGCTAGGGAGAGCCTCACAAATTCCATTTTTTTTCCGCCTTGGAAATAAATACATTCCTAGAAAATATCTTTTAAATTCAATTTTCTAGCTTCTAACCCTCTTAACAATTTAAAAGACAAAGTATCTATTTTTGATCCATCTAGGAGAAGAAAAAGTACCATGAACATTACCTCCCAGTGAAAGACATTCTGTGAGATGTACATTTGTATTTTCAAGATGGTCATTTGAACTGCAAACACCAAACCTTGGAAAAAAATTCCACAGGCTTGTAAGTAATCTTATAGTATGCAAACAGGTACAAAGGGGTGGAGTGCCTGCCACCAGCAGGGGCTGTCAACTATGGGGTTCCTCTGAGAAGGGGACCATTATGTAGAAAAAGGAGCACAAATAATGACCAAGTACAAGCACAAGTGTCAGAGAATGGTGCTTACCAGATAGAACTTTCTCTCCAGAAATTAACTATATATAGCTGTTCATACTACTGAGTGCTCCCAGGAGTGCTTTCCTCTGAATATTCACTAATTACATGTAGGCTGGTCTTGGATGCAAAAAAATCAGTAGGAAATCAAGGACATTCTTTTACACTTTGTCCTTTGTCTCCCTTGACTGTCTGTGTCTCTTTATAACACATTCTTTCAAAGATGGCACGAGGGGATCAGCAGGAAGAAGGGAAAGGGATGATGCTGAACAATGAATGCCCTTTGTGGCTCCAATCCCATAAAAATCTCACAGCCCTTGCTCAAGATGAAGCAACCTAGACAGAGGAAGATGATGCACTATCTTTTTCCCAAAGCATCTGTCAGTATGATGTTTATCTTGCTCTTTTTTCCTTAGAATTTTATCTTAAGGAAGGTGTATGGTCACCTTCCAGAAATGGTGACTTCCTTCCTAACTGAGTTCAAGTGACAGCCACGGAACAGAAGGAACCTTTGCTGCTTTCTGTGTAGAGTGAAATAAATAAAAGTAATTTTGTGCCTCCTCTTTTAAACCGAAAGTGCCAAGGTTCAGTATTTCAAACCCAATGGCTTGTCCCCAGTGCTCCAGACAGGCACTTAAGGATGGGCATAGCAAGACAGAGCATTAGCTTAGTACTAGACTGGGACCATGCACTGCTAGAAGCTCCCTAGACTTGCCTCTGTCAGGCCCCTTGCAGCACTGTGCTAAGTTGCCATCAGTTGGATTGTGCCTGGGCCCTCAGGGAGACAAAAGGATGAGTTGTTCTCAGGACCTCAAGTTCTGTGGATCTGGAAAAGGCTCAAAGCTCTCTTGCGCAAGTATCTTACAACATACATGTCTCTTTTGGCGTGTGCAGTTAGGGAAGAGCATGAGGAACATCTGCTGATCCACAGAAATACAAAGGTAACACCATGTCTCTGTGTGCATATTAGCTGGGGAGCTATTTTAAGCTCCACACAAATCCACAGAGATATGAACCAACAGAAGGATATTTGTGATCTTGGTTAGCAGCAAAGCTACAGAATACAAGGTTTTTCAGAGGGTCTGTGCTGGCTGCAGGCTGGGTATCAATTCTTTGTTTGGCCTCAAAGGCAAACAGGACTAAAAGGGAATAGGAATATTAGAAATAATAGAAATCTAAGCTGATTTGTGTAAAGGCTCTGAGAGGGAAGTTGCTCAGGCCATTCACTACAGCACAGATCTCATTTCAGGCAACTCAAATCACACCTACTGCAACTTGACTTTCTTTTACCAGAAGTAATTTGTTTTAAATACTGTTTTGACAATTTGAAACTAAATTCATCACAGTAACCTTATTGGTAGAATTAGAATGAAAATGATGTTTTAGCTAGCCTGTGTGCAGGAGAGAATGTGAGAAACAATACTGATGGCTGAAAAGGAGATGGAACAAGCCTTCTCTGTGAAACTACACACAGTGGCATGTCTTTGTAATTCCCAAGTCTTCTAAAGTTATGACAGAAGTTGCTGTGACTTGTTCGTTCACACTGGCTAGACCAATTAGCAGCTATTTCCCCTTGCCCTCTTTGGTATGGCCTAGATTTGAGCTGATGGATGGGGGATAAATGGGGCTAACTAGCTCGTTTGAAGATACACTACAGGTCTATTTTTGACATGGAGCCTAAGTCCAGGGAATGCACAGGATATCCTACCTCAGACAGGATGAAGCATGAGTTCTGTCAAAGTGGGACTCTAGGCTTTTCCTGAATTTGCAGCTACTTTGATTTCAGTGGCCTTTATGAGGAATGAGTTTGTCTCTCAGAGGCAGCTGATATGGTAGCAGGGAGGAAAAGGTGCAAATACAATCAAGTGTCATTTTTTCTGTATGGGTTAAAAACTGGTACACCCACACTGATTGAGAATCAGGTCTAAACTTAAAAGATAAGCTACAGAGAATTAACATTTATGTTTCGTCAAGAATAGGCTGCCTAAACAAACTTGGGACAAGCTTGTTCTCCTCATTGAAATCCATTACTTCCTAATTAGATGTGGGTTTTTTACATCCCCTGCTAAAAATACAACTTAGCACTCAAAGCCACTGTTACATCTGCTTCTCCAAAATCTGCTTTAAGGTAAAGCCACATATACTGCCTTGAGAATGGAAGCTTAAGGTTTTTCATGAAAGACAAGCCAAAGTGTACACAGGTTTCTTGGCCAGTGGTCTACTAATTAGCTACCACCACATGGACTGGCTGTATTCTGCTGCTTTCCACTGTAATGTTCAACAGCAACACCTACCAGCAAGATCACTGTATTCCAATGTGAATAACCATAAACAAGCCAAACTATAAAGACTCATTTGAATAATAACTTTTGCTTTTGTTAGGCACCATAATCTTAAATCTCTTTAAAATGTTTATAGTCACTACTCTATGCACCATCATAAAAGGACTGCTGTAAAATCTGGTTCAGTCATTATTCTGATCAAGTATCAAGTGACTTGCATACTATCTTTTTAAACAGAAAATATTCTGGAGTCCTAAGGTACTTCTTCAGTGTGTAGTATCTGTAAGTTCCATTCATTTTACAGAGTTTACTGCTTGCCAGATTTGGGGTTCAGTCCTATCAGTCACTTCATTAAACTCTCTCAAACATTGTCCTTGTTGGGGTACAAGCTGGATACACATTTATTGCTGGGGAGAGATACTGTGAATAATATGGCTGCCCAGATACATAGTTTCTTTAATATACACATTATTTGCCAACAGTCCCCTTAAAGTAGTGAACAGCAGGTTTTCTATACTAGTTGTAGAAGTGTTTTTTTCAGTTGCATTATTAATACCACATTCTTATTAAGAGGGCATTGTTTGTATTTTGGCACTTAATAATCCAAGCTAAACCTTGGGTCATAAAAATAGTACTGTTTTGAATCAGCATTTTTTCCTCTGGTGTACGTGGTAAGACAAACAATACAGAGAAGGAACAGAGAGCACTCAGTGAACACAACTTGGTGCTGGGGCTGAGGGGGAACATGTTATCTGAGGTTTAGCAAGCAATTAGTGATTATGGTCAATAGCTGCAAGGCTTTTCAAAACGTCCTAAGTTGTGGTCATGAAAACTGTAAATTAGGTATATAAAAGTTTGTTAAATTGGAAAGATTTAATCTTCCCTGTGCATGTAATGCAGCTGTGCTAAATTATGGGTTGGTGGATGTGTTGCAATATATGGAGAACAGTTTTCAAACCCTTTTTTTAATTATTCTGAATGGCACCATTTTAAATCTAGCTTTCTAAAAGCTGGCCCATAAGCCCATAATACATATTCCCTTGTTCCTTAGATTAAACTTTTTATGGAGGAGAAACTGTGTTAGTTTCTTCATTTTGGTAAATGAGTAAATTAATAATGCAGATACTCTGAAAAAGTCATTTAGTGTGAAATAAAGCTGTGGAATTTTTAAAAGAGAAGGAGAAGGTGTCATGGGAGGTTTCTACAATACAGTATTCATTCAGCAAGTTTTTTTACATTAAAATGTGGCAGACAATTATGGTGGCACAGATTTGACTTTACTGTCACAGACTTACACACACTTTAAAAAGCAGCAAGGCCAGTCTACATTTCTAAAGTAGGTAAGCAAGTCCTAGAAAAATAACCTTTTCCTCCATTTTGTTTTTTGAGCTATGGAAATACACTTCTGCAATTACAACAACAGGGAAATACAGAGCTGCCCCTTTCTACCATTCTGCAGAGGCAAGACTCAAGGATGGAATGTACATCCATGCAGTATGGGGGGGTGTATGTTTGTGTTTTTATCAGGTTTAGATTTGCTTGCAAAATAATTAATTGAGTTTCCAGAGGCAGTGACTGCTCAAGGAGTGCAAAAAACAAGTCCTCCCTCAAAAAAAACCCCACCGATGTTGAATTATCATTTCTGCAAGTCACTGGTGTGTTCAGCCTTTCCTTTACAATGCTTTGGCCAGACAGCTAACGAGACAAGTCTTTATACCTAACAGCCAGGCATTAAAAATGTATTAATGCAATTATTTTGAGATACTGTAAATATATATACCTTAAAACAAATGCGTCCTCTTATCAGTCCGTAAGGAACAGGTCCATAGCACCTGGAATCTGTAGAATTCCTGAGATTATCACCTTCTAACCAGACATGTCCTTTTGGCACCTATGATTAAGAAAGAGTCAAATGTAAAAGGAAAATAGAACGGTACCAAGCAGAGTTTGCCTTACAGTGTATTTTCTGATTTTTGAGTTCTGTATTTCATGACTGTATAGGGAACTCATTTTTATTGAATCTAGTAAGAGACGGTGCCCGATTTGGAGGGATGAGAAGGAGCTCTCTAAAGTATCTGTTCTATCATGTGCTCAAAACCAATGGTTTGCAACAAAAAATCCAAAATGAAGATGTAAGAGGTTAGACCAATGTGACAGGGTCATTAATTTAATAGACTTCAAAAGAGGTCATTAGGATGTTGACTGAAAATCTGCCCTCCTGTCGCAGTAACAGCATGAACAGGGCAGCCACACACTCATCAACATCCTGGGGCCAGCACCAAGGCTAGACCTGTTAGTAGATTCATGATGAACTAACTGGTAATTGATTGTGACATCAATTACGAATAATCTCATCATTTTATCGGAGTAGGCTTGTCAAAGTTCTAATTAAGATCACAGTTCATTCTATGTGCAGGCAGAATCCACAACACATTATATTGCAATAATGATGATCACAAAACAGCAAATCCTTTTTTATAATTTGAAAATTAATGATGGTGACCTTATACTATATGACAAAGACCTTTCATTGCCTATATATATTATGCATTAACTATATTACATACCATAGATTCATGGCATTCACTGACTCAATGACAAAGGGAGAAACAGCAACATAGCAGTATTAGTTACTTAAATTAGAGTATAAAGCTTTCATATATGAAGAAGTTGCTACTGTAAGTCTTAAAACTAAGATTTCTGCTTGGAATATGCAACATTATTTGATATATTTTTTTAAAAAACATTTCAGATATAAATAAGCTCTTAAAAGTTACTAAATACAGTTTTTATTTTTCTGATCTTCTCAAATGAAACTCAGAGGAGTTTGAGCAACACAGACATTAATGTTTTAGAAATAAGATTCAGGACCTGTAAATCCAATAGTCTACATATGCAGAATTCAAGGATAACAGACTAAACGAAATCAAATACCACTCTAGTAGTAAAGCCTGGATGTAAACCATTGAGAACAAAACAGGTCCCTTGGATAAACATTTGAGGAAAATGCAGTTGAGATGCAGTTGTTGGTACTTCTACATATCTGGCCAGGTAACACGCTACCCAAGAGTCCCTTTATTGAGCTGTGGTAAACAGAAACTACAGGTTTATCTCTACAATAGGTCTACAATAGTTCATCTCTGACAGTGGCAAAAAAAGACACCTATCATCGAAAACACATGTGAGCCTGTCCCATCTTCTCCCAGCCACCCCTCTGTACTTTCCTGGTGCCCAGGATAGGTGCTGTAGGCATGTCAGAGAGCACACATCCCTGCCTCATCCATTTAAAATCTATACATGGAGCTTAGACCAGAAATGTGTCTAAAACCTTTTGAAGCCTCCTTATTGTGTCTCCTTCTGCAGCATCTTTTATAAAGGAGTGCCACCTTGTTTGTTTAAAACTGATCTACTAGTTCTGCCAAGGTCCTTTACTTGTTCTCCAGCCCTTCTATACAGGAATTCCATATTCAGCTTGTCTGCCACCTTCCTTATTTTGTAGGCTTATCAGATTGTGGGCAGGTGCATGGAAGAGCTTTCTCTGGGAAGGCCACTTGGTTTCAGCTAGATGACTTTGGCTCTCCTCCTACTCAAGCAGCTTTGCAAACAAAATAACCAACTAAAACTCAATTTAAAATAAATATTTAATTTTTTTAATTCTATCTAGAGCCAAATGACCTGTGTAGAACAGGCATCTCATCACACATAGGTCTCTGTTTGAGAATGTACTGACATTCGTGGGTTTTTGTCAAAAATTCTGGGGTATACAGCCTCTTTAGGCTAGGTGAGTGGGACATTTATCTTCACTTATTTGCAGTGTGCCCACCTAAAGCATTCACTGCGTCCACATCTTACATGAGTTTGGTTTTCAGGTGCATAGGACAATGCAGCATTCTGACCTTTCTGGGGCAAACTCTCCCATCCAGCATCCACCAGCATTACAAATCACATGTCAAACTTCTGTCATTTTGAAAAGACTGTCTCAGCAAATGTACAAAAAGGAAAAGTATGAATTACTATGAAAGGAAGATTTTTTTAATGAAATAAGAAAGCAAATCCACGTTAGTGTTTTACATTTCTGAAAAAGCATCACTTCTTGCAGTGTGCTACTGCTCCACACACGGGACATGACTAGCTCCCCTTCTACTTCACTGGTTCCCAAGCTTTCTCACTTTACTGCATTCACAGCAGACCATGAAGCCCATCTGTTACCATATGACACAAGGACCCAACTCATGGCACAAGTATATCCAAACACTTCTAGACCTTCCCATCTTTATTCCATGCTCCAATGGTATAAAAAAATAACGTGCTTTTGTCAGCTGTGACATATAACTTACTACTGATAGTAGTTACTTTTCCAGACAAGAGGCTCATAGTTTGCATTAAAATATATTTGCAGTAAAGTACTTTCCTATATCCTGAAATTCAGCACTGAAGGTAACTTTCATAGTTCTCCATGGAAGGTATGACAGGACCCTATACCTCTAAATTTGTCGTTAAGAGTTTTGTCACAATGTATGATTCATCTAGAGATAATACAGTATGATACCTTTGTATGGTGCCTGTCCATCATTTAGGCACTTGACTACAACCTAGAATTAAGACAAGCAATAAAAATCACATGAATAACAGGAAAAGGTAAAACCAAATATCAGTGACAGGCTGTAATCATTAAAAAAAAAAAAAAAAGTTGTTTACACCCCCTTGAAATAAAGGCTAAAGCCAGAATCCTTCAAGGCTTTCTGCACCAACCTATTTCTAGACCACATCCCTGATTTCACTGGAGTTACTCACATTGAATAAAGCTAACTTTGAGTATCAACCTTTGCAGAATTGGGACCCAATCTGAAACACCTCAAAACTATGCAAGCACAGTAGCTGGGAATAACATAAAATTTTAACCAAACTAAAAAAACCAAACCAAACCAAACTAATGCAAACTTGTAGTAAGAGTGTAATTACACACCAATAGGCTGCTACTGCCAGAAAACCCAAGGCACCAGGAAGAGCAGTTGCTTGGGAATTCACAATGTTACATTTTGGTGTCTACAGGCCATGGACCAGGGAACTCTTAGACTTGTATCAAAGTACAGTTAGCACCACTGCACACAGAAAGACTGTGAATACAGCAATATACTGGCAAGCCAAAAGCATTTAGCTTGGGCTGGGCAGCATTTCAGTTCTCCCTTACACATACGCCAGAACTAAGATGTGAAAGTCTCACGAGCCCAACCACTGACCGGTCACATAACTACCTGGTGGGTCACATGCAAACCCAGCAATCTCAGCAGTGCAGGTTCCTGTGGAAACACACTGCCTCTGACTGGCTGCCTCAGCAACCCTTGTGCCTCAGGTTTTGTGCAGATTACATATTTCCTGGGAACAACAGTTCTCAGGCAGAACCAGTTCTCTAAGGTGCATCTTATATGCATGAGAATACAGGACACTGCTCAGACACGACTCTCCCCCCTTCTCAGGCTCCAAGGGCTCTAGAACAGGAGCAGGCAGACCAAAAGAGCAATACCATTTAGAACAGCTAAGCTCCTAACAGTTTATTTTGTTTCAGCTCAGATAAGCAAGCACCTTTCACTGCAACAATCTGGCTACATTTGCAGGGCTGTTGGAGTTTACTTAGTGGTATAGGTCAAGTGGCTAAACTAAGGTACAGGGCAGGTATTCGATGTGTAATTATTAGCATAAAACATTAATTTACATAAATGGGCTGGGGGGAGGGAATCAACAAAGAATTATATTCTTTTGGTCTTTTTATATAAGGCCAAGTTTTGTTCTTTGAGTAATTTCACTAACTTCAAATCCAAGAAATGAGATCTCTGTGCTCCATTAACTGCCATAGTACAAGATGAAAGTATTGAAAATAAGGTTAACATATTAAATTATCTACCTCAAAAGTCCCCAAGCCCAACTAAATGAAAATAGGGGTTTGTGGTTTAGGTTGGTGGGTTTCTTTTGATGGGGATTTTTTTTGGTTTGTGGCTTTGGGGGACTTTGGCAGGGAGGCAGTGAAGATGGAGAAATAGGGATTTTTAATAACTGGAGAATTATAAACATGAATCTCTTGCAGTGAAAGCAGTTTGTGTTTGTCAAAGAACACCAGCATATACAATCAGCTGGGAGTAGATGAAGTTTGAACTTTCATAAGGTCACAAGTATTCACATCACCTCCAGCAATATCAAACTTAAGAAGAACTTTAAAACATTCCCACCTTTTCTTTTCAGTTCAGAGGCTTCCTTCTTGAGCTATGATAAGAACTAATCTCAGTGCTGGACAAAAGAATAAAGTCTGCAAGTTCTCATCTATCCCTACTAAGGTCTATTTAAGTGCCTCCTACTTTGGTACAAGCAACAAATGTAATTGCTTCATGGCCTGCGGGTGTTCATTTAACAAAAGAAGCTTTTGTGTATAAACCACAGGTGTTACCTTTCTTGATTAAAGTGAAATATGATGAAAGAATCTACAATATCAAATGACAAATTTACTAAATACTGATTAAATTGCCTTATTTAAGTAAATTACATCTAGTTAGGATAAAATATACGCCATAGAAATGCAGGAATTTGTTTTTATCACTCTATACTTAGTCTCACATAACTATTCCTTAATCCTTTATTTATTAATTCAGAACCAAGAGGTAATAATCCTTAAAAGATACTCTTTTATAATGACCTAGTTGCTCTAGGCATCATTTCTGTAGGCTTATCATAAATGTTGTTCATATTAAGGTTGCCATCTATACAAAACCCAACAACATTAATTAGCTCAGTATTTTCAAAAGCAGCATAAGCATTTCCATTACCCTTTTTTTTTTGTGCTGGAAAAGCTATGAAATGGTAGCAACCACACTGGAACTTTAACAGCATAGCAGATCTTAAATCAACATCTTCTAAGTATCACTAAAAGGCTGAATTACCTAGAATTTAATAATTCTTAAAAGAATATTACACAATTAATTTACCTTAATTTCATAGCTACTTCCAAACAGTTTGGCACTTCCCTTTTTCTTATTGAACAGTTTAAGCTGCTTATGAATAAGACATAATGGACTTGGCCCAGTTTGTTTAAATAGACATATTCAAAAGAATGTATTATGACCATGGTCCAGCTTACTGAGAAAAGATGGCAATGAAAAACTAACAGGATTTTATACAGAAAATACATTCACTGTGATGAAATATTTATATTATGAATTCATTGTATTAAGTCATTGGTTGTTTTAATAGAAAATTTACCAGGAGGTAAGATAGGAAGTCTTGTCTATCTTTTAAGTTTTGAAATTCTTAACCAACATTAACTCATATACTACAAGGAAACTCTGGTATATTAACTTAGAGGTGAATTTGTGAGCCATTTTCCTCTATTGTGCAGTCACACCACTTGAGTGTTGTTCTTTAATAAAAATCTGAGGAAGCAGTTACAGTAATGTGACAGAGCATTCATTGGTTATTTGAATGTTTGGGTTTGTAACCATTGTTGCTCCTTCTAAAGTTTGTGTAACACAGAAATAGCTACTGCTGTTCATGAGCTTCCTTACTTGGAACTTAAAAGGTCTGATTGCTGCACTCACTGCTTTATGGGAAAGGTCAATGAATTTTCACAGTAGAAGTATCTACACCAATCAGATGACAAAAAGATACAATTTCTCCCAGTATCACTTTTTGGCCCCTGCAAAAGTTTTCAGCTGTGTTAAATAATAATTCAAACACTTGCATCCTTTGTTACTTTACTTCTATAAATATTCTCATTTACTGTTCAAATCTAGAGCATATTTTTAAATATGCTGATTTAAATCAGCCTGAGAAGCTCTATATCCAATCTGTAAAATCTCTGGCTGCAACCCTAAATTACTGGCCATCATTCCTTTTCTAAATATATTATCAGTTAAAATTAAAACTAAATTAATCTTAATAGAATCAATAAAAACTATGAGCAAATATGACTGTCATGAAGAGTACTGAGCAGATTTTGCACACACTTTTTACAACCTCTCCACATTAAGACAATGGTTCTCTTGAAAACAAAATCATTTTGCTTCAAATAGTGAAAAATTATCTAAAGTTTTTAATCCACTGTAGTTTTGAAGTTTTCATATTTTATAGTAATTTATAGATGTTCATAGGCCAAAACTTTCAAAAAACAAATCTCCTAGCTATAGTTAGGAACTCCTGAAAAAACCCATTCACAATATTTCTGTGATTGATCAGTCTAGACTATTATTAGCTTTCTTGATTTACAGCAGAAAATTTTGATTACAAATCTGGCAAAGATTACTTTGCAGTTTGCATGGACTTTTCTCACAGCAGTCATTAGGAAAGATTTGATTCTTTTCTTCTCCAGAACAGATGATGCAACAGGTTCACCTGAAGTATAGGTTTGAGAACAAAACACACACAGGTTCAAACCCTAACTGGAACTTACTGGTTAAAACAAAATTGATTACCATCACTGGTATGCCCTGGACAAAGGCATACCCATACAGAGGGATCTAGCTTATTAATAAGCCTGGCAGCAACAATGGCCAATAAATACTCTGAACAGTGTTGAGGAATCTTGAATGTAGCATCCGCCAGCTTCACCAGGAGTGACCAGAATCTCTGCTAATCAATTTAAGGCCTCAGCTCTACACGATCTCATCATTTAAGACAGTCAGAAGGCCTGTACAGAGGAGGAAAGAAATGAAATAGGTCCTTCATTCAGATGTGAAGCTGATGTAGAGGGACTAAAACCTCTGCTCAGAAGCTTCAGTGAGTCCTTGAGTAGCTAAGATTCATCATGCTGAGCAGCTTACTAGAAGATTTTACTGAACTCAAAAGCAGAGGAATAACAGAATCAAAAAATCTTGAAGGTTCAAACTGATGTGACCAGTACAGTCAAGACAGCATTTCAGAGGAAAAGCATCTAGTGCTATAAATTCAGAAATAAGTGATCTTGAAACTGCTTTTTCACAAATCAACATGGAGATTTCTTTATGGATTTCCTTCAGGAATTAATTGTCCGACTAGAAGAACCAGGGCACTGTGTCAGAGCCTGAGCAGTGCTCTCGCCCAGCCCAATGTAGCTGGCCTGCAGCCATTTCACCATGGTTCAAACTTTGCAGAAAAAAGAGCTGTTTGAGGAAGAGCTGTAAGAGACCTTACAGGTAAGAGAGTGGGAGCTCATTCAGGAGCTGCGTTTGACCTGAGCCTCTCGCTGCTGTCCTGTGCTGAGCTATGGTGCAGGCATGCCCATGCCTGCCCACCCACCTCCCTGCCCCCACAGACAGAAGGATAAGCTGTGGTGAATGGTACCAGTGCTGTTGTGGCAGGTTTTGCCACTCTTATGTTCCTGAAATCTCAAAAACAAAACTGCAGAAGTAACCAGACCAATTCACTTGAGCAGAAGAAACCCTGGAAATACTGAGAACTAGGCTGCTAAAATTCCTTGTGTTTCTTTCCCCTTGAATAATTTAGTTTTGACAAATCAGAATTTTGATTTACAATTACTTCTTAGAAAACTCAAGATCAGCACTAGTCACCAACTAGATACAGAGGGATCTGTGACTCGAACTAAACAGATGCACCAAATCAGTTCTCTCTTCCCACCAGACATCTAGCATACCTGCAGCTTAACATTACAGAATAACTTTCAAGCCTCTAGAATCCTGTAACTAAGGAGAAGAAGAAAGAGTAAGATATTTCCTTTCTCCTGACAGGCAGCTATTAAAACTTAGATTACTGAAATACTAAACCACGAGTGTAAACTAGCTATTAAGATACTAAGGACCAAGGAAAAAGAACTAGTGTTCTGAGAGATTTACTGGTTATTTAGGATGTTTTAAAGAGACTACTCAATGGTGCTGAGCACTCTGAATACCAAACCACTGTTCAGTGTCTTATGTTGTGCATCCAAAAATCTGTAGCACTGTCTACTGATTAAGATCCTGTGTTGTTTACATTAACATTACGTTATTCTTAGTGCCCACACAATATTCTTACTGCATTAGACAAGGACTGTTTGAGAGTTAATAGCACTGCAGAAGACCACTTCTCTGATCTGCAAACACAGTAAGATGCTTTATCTTTGGAATTGTGTTAGCTCTGGAGTTAACCACAGGACGAAGAGATGCCATCTCCGCAATGAGCCTCATTTCAGCGCAGTGTAAACATACTTCCCCCACATCAGCCAGTCTCACAGCATTAGTGGTGTGTTGTGATTGATTACCAGCAGTGTTGCTGAGATATGGATTTGTATCTCAGCTTTTTATCACTGTGACTTGCAAAAGGCAGTTCCTTATTTACAGACTCGAGCTGTATTAAGTGACATTATTAGGTACTACTTTTGTTTAAGTGACACAAAGGCTTAGCATATTGGTGGTTTATGACATACAAGCTGTTTTCATCTGATGACTTACCCCTCACTTTTTCAGTTTGTAAATAGGAGCTGCAGCACAAGAACATATGGTACTAAAGAAATTAAAGCTAAAGTAAATGGCATTAAAGCAAATTCAAATATAACAATCTCAATTATAAACCTGGATCTGTATTAAGACTTTTGAAAACAGGACATAAAAACCTAAAGATGAAAATTAATCTTTCAGGTGTTTTTTTAAAAAACATTTCAGGCATTTACTGTGAATAAGTGATTTCCTTATTAAACCTTATTACTTAGATGTTATAGGTAAATGAATAAATCAGTAAAGACTTTTAATAATTGAAACTCAGTCTGAATACATTATTAAAATTTCATTGTTTACCTTTCAAACTTTTGGGTTCATACCACATTGACTCTGGTACAGTAAAAAAATGTTATTTTATATCTTTATTACAGTAAATATACTTGCTTATATCTATAAACACCATCATTGAACACAAAACCAAAAAAGACCCAGCAAAATGCTATTTCAAACTAAATATCAATAATAATGCAATGAAAAGAAAAAAGAGATTTTCCTAACTTTGTAATACTATAGCAGCTTACTCAAGAAAGGAATTTCCTTATACTTTTCACGTAAACGGGAAGATTTCCCTCATTATTATTCTGCAGATAATTTCCAACCTCTACCATATGAAGCACCATGTACCCTAATGGTCCAAAGTAAAGATGTTCCTGATGTACTTCAATTTTAATTTAAGCATGTGCTTAATTTATACCAACCAATGTGATAGGTGGGATTAGTTCCATCATCTTGTAATCAAACAACTCCATCAAAAGCACCTTTTCAGCACAGCCTTACAATTGTTGCACTCTGACAAAAGTTCTTCTCATATGATGTATGACTTAAGTGTAGCAGCAGCAGTATTTTTATATCACTATAAAGACTCACATAACTGCCACTGCTATACTGCATTTCTACTCAACTAAAATACTCTTTTCAGAACAACTTAGTCAACTTCTATATGATTTTTTTATTTTTCAATTTTATTGTATCTTGGAAGGTTGTTTTGTAGGGTAGATTTGTTTTGTTTTTGTTTTTTAATCTACAGGTATCTGCTTGGTTGTTTGCACTAATAAAGTATCTCATCTGGGTAATTTTGCAGAGAGCAAATAGTAAACAGAGTTCTCTCTTCTCCTCTCTCTCTATATAACCCATTCTGAGAAGTATATTCATCAATGAAGCAGGATTGGAAACAGGATCTGATTTTAGCATTCTCTTGGGCTTCAGAGTAAGGACCATGTATGATACTGCTTCTAAGCACAAAAATCCCTAACTTAAAACCTGTACAATGTGCCAACACTGTCATTAACAGAGTCAGTCCTGCTCACATGACAGTAAGGATTTGCCTTTTGGGGTGACAAGAAAAGCAGCTGCTTAGATGTGGTCTCCCTCTCAGCCGTGTTAAGCATGTTGTACTGACATTACTGTGACATCTCCAGGAATGGACTAACTCACAGTACCCGATTATTAGCCAGCAAACACCAGTGAAGAATGAAGCAGAAGTTCAAACTACCTAATTTGGTCATATTCCTGCCACGTGATACTTTGTGTTTACTGTAGTGTAGTCAGTTTGCAAACATGACAGTAACTTCATTATCACCCCCCCAAAGAGGAGACAAATTAGTCAATGAAAGATGAGCAGTTCACTGTAATCAAAACAAACCATCCTCAGACCTTAAGCACTTGAGGGTAACTGCATTCAAGTATCACTCCAACAAATCTCATTTTAAAAAAGCAGTTGGTAGCCCAATACAAACCACAAAACTCGTGACAATTTCTAGGCTTTGCTCACTTAAGGAGTGCCTGCAATTACAGCTTTCTCTGGCAGCCAGACACCCCAGGCAGCACTTCTGGCCATTTGGGATCCTAGCCAAAGCCTTTCCTCAGTTTCAGCAATCTTTTTTTCAAAACCCTAACTCAGGTTAATTCTTCTGAAGGAAGTACCAACAAAACAAATAGCCAGTTGTCTGTACATTTGCTGCTGCTGTTTGCTTTCAAGAGTTTCGTGTTTGAATTAAGAGAAGCACGAGGATTCACTAGAATATGGAATCTGATCCATTACCTAAACACAGACACTTATCACTTTTTCCCTCACCAGGAAGAACAGTTTACTTAGTGAATAATCCAGAGTGAATTATGAGCATAAAGTACAGATATCTCTGTTGAGAATACACTCTTCTGTAAAGGAAGAGTCTCCGGAGCAGATGGAAGATCTACCACTTCAATTACTATGGATCAGAGGAAAACAGACATGCACTAAAGAATGGAAGTATTTCTGTTTAGATCCTGTCTCCCCCTAGATACAAGTTATGATGTAAGAACTAAGAAAGCTTATGTGTCACAAAGACACAAGAGAAAGACAACTTGCCATAAACCGTTTACAGATGACAACATTTTACTGTACAAACACAAGAAAAAAGAATAGTTTATGAACATCATGCTTTATGAGGATACTCAAATATTGCAAAACCTTTCCAGACTATAAGGCCTATTTAAGTATGTAATTTACAAAGCAAGAAACTCCAATACTTACATAGCTGTGACTCTTAAGGAAATCTGAAGGGTTGCTTGTGCAGACTTTATCCCCTTCCAAGCCAATTACTCTTTTACAGATATTTGATTTGGGGTCATTTGGGCTTTTCACAATTACAATATCTCCTCTGAGAGGAAAACAAACAAACAAACAAACAAAAACAAAACGAAAAAAAAAACCAACCAGAAACAAAAAGAAGAAATCTAAGTACAGACTATTTGTGCATCAACGCATATACTCCAAAAATATTCACATATATTAAAGATAATTCCTTCTGCTGAAAATTCTTGTCTACAACTTTAGTTTCTTCAGTTTTACTCAGGGTGTAATTTTACAGAGTTTTTCAAGCACATTGGGAGACATTCTTTGTTATTTAGATCATTTATGAAACATTTAAGACTACATTTTAATTGACAATGCTCTGATGAAATTAATGCCATTTGACTTGGTCCTGTTGCTACCTAAATTTGGAAGGAAACAGGTTCCATGTTACTAAATGTTACTGACCAAATGTTATTTTTCCAAGGGAACTTCTAATGTCTAATCTGACTTTGTAATACCTTATATTACTTCTGCCTCCTGATTACGTACATAAGATTGTACAGTGAAACACATCACAACAAAATGGGTGAGGGCCTTGTGCTCTACAATGCAGTATTAAAATGACATTTGATAAATGCTACTTATACTATTTGGTAATTTTTCTAACATCCTATCTGAGCACAGCAATACCTACAGCTTGGTTTTCAAGTAAGACTAAACAGCTTAGAGAAGTTACATTCACACAACAGAACTGTTTTAGGGAAAAAGAAAAAAAAAAAAAGAGAATTTTTGCATTTTTGGACAAGGCTGTAAAAGTGAGACTATGTAAGTGACACAGAATTCTAAACAAATTCTGACAAGTTTTTTGATGGGCTGTATGTGCTGATTACTTCCATCAGACACAAAGAGGACGTTTATGAAAAATTACAATTTAGAATCAGAAGAATATATGAAAAATAAAGGACAGATGGAATGTTGTTATTGCCAGGCTCTGGCAAATGGAATGTAAAATCTAGTCCCAAGAAAGGAGCATACTTTCGAATGCAATACAAGTGGCGGCTAAGGTTCTCCGAAAAGACAATATCAGAATTTTGAATGGTTGGTTCCATTGAAGGTCCAGAACACTGCAAATTAAAAATAAATGAGAAAAAAATTACTATTTCCAATTACTTTGCTCTAAAATACATTCATATTCAAATGACTTGCTAATAAACTAGAACGGGTGTAAGGTAAAAAACAACTAAAATGGAACCTGATACATTTATCAGGTGAGTTCAGCCTCCAGAGCACCTCTAACTCTGTTACAGCTCCACATTCACTCAGGATTGCTCCTGAACTGCATGAGGTGCTATGAGCCCCTGTGGATTCATGTCAGCAGCAAATCTGCAGAAAATTATTAGGAGTAGCACTAAAAGCTCTGCAAGCTTACCCCTTTCTTCAGCCTCTGTAAAACAGAATCATCATAGGAGCTGCAAGAGCAATTCACAGCCCAAGTCCACTATGTGCAGCAGCAGTATCTGCTAGGTTTACAACCCGGACAGGGAGCAAAAAACATCCAGAAATCTGCCCAGAGTTGGAAAGAAGAGCATCTCCTATGGCATTTTTAGCAACTCCAGTCTTTCTGGAAGAACTACTCTCTGAAAAATGCTTAATCAGAGTTTCCCATTTGCTGCAGTGACGCTTCAAGCGATAACTTCACAAAAAACACAAATACCTAAAGTAGAAATCATTTTCATAAAAGCTGGACCCACCTCCCAAGAAACAGGCAACTACTAAAGAAACTCTGAAAAAAGCTTTAAAGAAAACGAAGAGACCTGAAATGCTGGCATTATCACATAGAGCAATTTCAGTACTATAGTTTTATTTTCTTGTAAATGTTACGAAAACGAAGAGTTACCACCACAATTCCTCCAAGGTACTCAAAGGCACAATGTGCTATGCAGCCATACTGCACAGTATAGCCCAGAAATCGCAAGGTTTTTCCTAGGACATCGCGAAGCATGGTACAGCGGCACGCCGTTCAGCTGGTTCTAGTCTACAGCAAAACAGAAGAAGATCATT
The DNA here is from genome assembly GCA_024336885.1 of Actenoides hombroni. Classification (NCBI taxonomy): domain Eukaryota; kingdom Metazoa; phylum Chordata; class Aves; order Coraciiformes; family Alcedinidae; genus Actenoides; species Actenoides hombroni. The sequence goes on along the minus strand of WUAM01000272.1, from coordinate 3,122,895 downwards.
CATTTGATAAAAAGCAACCTGACATTTACAAAGTTATCCTTTGTATCTAAAAACTGACGGACAGTATTTTTAAAACAGTGAATAAAGCCAAGGATTAAGCAGCTATATCCGAGGAGATGAATATCGTTTAAATGCTAACACCATCAAGAAGGTTTTAATGTACCACACAGACCCTTCTACGTGTGCAGTCAATGGATCCCTCTCACCAGCTTATTAGTGACATTCAGTTGAGCAGGAACTGAAACAAAAAACCCAATCAAACAAAGAAAACAGAATAAAACACCATAACTTTGTGGAACTAAGGAAATTAATGAGAGAGAATGGTGTCAGTGCTCTGTTGACTCAGCAGACAGGTTTACCTGCCACATGCCTAAATACCAGCAATATTTAGGAGAACATCCTCCCCTCCTCTAGGTTTGGCTGAATGGACTCTGGAAAGCTGTAATCATACCTTTAAATGCAGGCTTTGACTCCCTGACTGGACCATGTGCTGTAACTCAGATGCAGTTATTTATTAAATAACAGTTGATACTGTTGTTTTAATCACATGAAGACAGTGCAAGTTAAATCTCCATTTTTCATCAAGCACCAGTATTTAAAACTGAACACTCAAGCAAAACAGAGAAGTATCAAACCATCTGAAGTGATCTGAAGATACTTCACAACTAAAATTACATTCACAGAGAACTGAAGTAATCAAGTAATCAACCAAAACATTAAAAGGAACCTGATAATCACTCAAATGAAAAAAGGCTTGAAAAACTAGACAAAATTAGGGATAAGAGTCCTGAATGGCTTGCTTAAGGCTATACTAGGAAAGGAATGCAGCTGTTGGTGGGAATAACAGAGATTTTGCAGAGCTTTCCTTTGACTAGACTTCCATTACCAAAACCCTTGCATATAAAAGTAAGGCATTAGATCTTTCTGTTTCCAGCTTCAGTACAGCGGCGTAAATTCTGCAGTACGTAACACTGTAAACATCTGCTGACCCCCTCCCCCAAATATTTAACGAAACTCTGAAGACCAGACATAATTCCTTCAATGAACACCCCTGTCGACACTGGAACAGCTTCACTGTATGCAAAATGCTTTCAGCAGAATTTAGTCTGGAGACCCAGAAAAGCAGTTTGTCCTTCTCAACCCAGTATGCTATGAAAAGCATGGACCAACTCCTTGCTCTCAGGGCCAGAAACAACGTGAGCCCAGAAATGTGTTAGAGGTGATAAAAGGAAGATGGAGTGACAGCAAATCAATTTGAGTTGCACTGCTAGTGTGAATTAATGACCGCAAGTATCTTTAGAGAGAAGAACATCATCAATACTTCCTCACAGCACCTGCTAGAAAGGCAGCCTCACATTGCTTCTCAGTTGAGGCAGGCAGAAAAATACTGTGCAACTGTCCTTATATTAATATATGAAGACAGTATGGAATTCAGGCACCTGTGGATAGTACAGGTAAAAAGGAATTGTATTAACAATACATTACATTGACCGGAGTAAACAGACACTGTTGATTGAGACCAGTGGAATGGGAACAAGAGGCTCATTAACAGAAAATGTAAGCCTCTCATGCCATCAGCTATCGGGATACAACAAATATATTGTTTTCATTATGAAACTACAAACAACTGCTATATGTCTCTGAAAATGAGTTTCAAACTGATTGCAACTGATTTCCTTTTAGACTCTGGATGACAGACTTCTGAGTAGCTACACTGAACACGTTCATTTCTCTCTGATGTCTCCAAGTAACTCAGACTTAGGAGGGACAGACTTGTAAATTATTCAAGAAAACACAGGGTTCAGAGTGAGCTTTACCTACTGCTAGAGCTGTAGTGGTATAAAACTAACCATGAGGACAGAACATGAGTGAAGATGTCTCAAATTTTGTAACCAGTTCTCTTAAAATAAATTCTTCACCCCTGAGACATGGATTTCACCAGTGCAAGTTTATAAATGTGGCACAATGGATTTTTTTAAGCTTATCAGATGTTCCTGATGATGATGAAAAAATTCTTTGCTCTTATATAAGGCTTTGTATTACTACTCAAGGAAGTTAATTTCAAATTAAAGCATATAAATATATATACACACAGCCCTAGATTGTGCAGAATTTAAGCCAAACAAGATAACTTCAGGGGACTGGGGGTTTAACATTATGGTCCATCTTTAGACATCTAGTGTTCATTCCACAAAACAACTACAATCCTGAAGGTTTCCATGCAGTTTAAAGGAACAACTAGTTAATAAGTGAATGGTTGTAGTAGAAGTCCAGACAAAAAAATCAACTCTGGTTTATTTAAACCCCCCCCCCAGAATATTTATCGTACAATTGTTCTAGTTTAAGCATCAGTAAAGCATTATTGTTTCCTCAGGAAACTATTTATCACACATCTTTCAAACAATGTCATATTGTTGATCACAAGAGGGTAAATGGCTGAATGTTTTTCCATATCACACAATTAATTTTAATACAAAGTGCTGTCAGCAGGCTCCGCCAGATACAGCATAAGACCATTAAGCACAATAAAACAAATTATTTCAGTCACAGACCCCTTGAAAACTTGATGGATCTATTGTATAAACATCCTTATCACAGAACTAATGGCATAAAACCTGTTGTAATTACTTCCAGGTACTACTTACTATCATATAGCTGAAAATGTTATACTGAAGTAGACATTGGTTTTATACCTAACACAGACATTGATTAAAGGGTTACACATCCATATTTATCACGTAGAATATAATTTGGTTATTTGACAAGAACAGTATAGCTTATCCTCTGCAGCAAATAAAATGTAAAATGTAATCACTATTATCTTCTGTTCCCTTTTCCTTACATAGCCTATGCCTTCATCATTTGATTTGTTTGTTTGTTTATAAAATTAATCACAGCTAGCAGGGTGGAAATCACTTTGAGCCTCATGAATGACATCCAAGAGATGGGAAAGGATTAGTTCTCAGTTGCTGCCAGTTATAGCGCCAGGTGGCTTTTTCTGCAGTGAAGGTGTTACCGATAATCCCATTACATTGGTACTAAATCTTGCAGACATCAAAATTATCACCAAGGTTCCTTTTCATCCCATCCTTTCCAAATGACTGGAAGTCGCTTCACCTGAAAGAAGTCAAATCCACATGCAGCTGCTGTTTTAGCAGCCAGCGGACTCCCTGAGAATGCCAATCGTGATCCAATTTCGCTGTGCCGGTGGCCCCCTATTCCCTGTCCAATAATACATCTGTTAAAAAATCCTACAGCTACAAATCAAGTTTAATCCTACCAGGGACCTCATGTTGGTCTTGTCTTCCAAAAAGGCAGCAGGTTTTGCCATCTATCTCTGCTAGTGTCTGGGGAATACTCTTTAAATCCCAGCCCTACTTAGAAGAATAAGCTAAGGATCACAAAACATGACCTCAAAAACCCCGATATGACTATATTCTGACCCAGAGGCATTCATTCTAGGTGAAGATTAGAACTTTGCATAATAAGATTACACAGCAAGTGAATGATATCAAGGGACTATCCATATGCAGCCGCCTGGTTTTCTATAGACAGCCTGTGCTCTGCAATATGCAGTGCAGACGAAACAGAGCTTGGTCTTTCTAGCTGAAATAAAATAGATTCACATAAATTAGTTGGCCATTTCCAGATTCCTAAATCCCCTATTACATCTTTTATTGACAGCTCCTGTGAGGATAGCACAAATGGTATTCTCTTTGTATGCGTTGCCTCTGTGACAAGCGCACTCCGAGGGAAATGTACATAGGTTGTCTAGAAATTAGCATCTTGTTTGCTGTAATCTTGGATTACAAGTAACTGTGCACATAATAAAATCAGGAAATCAGTGAGATTTATCATTTCCAGATAACCAATGGCATTGTGTAAGACAGTCTAACATATGGTGCCAAAATTTTAAATACGGGAAAATCAAAGTCACGGACAATGAAAGTGGGGCTAAACAAATTATTTGACTTGATATTAAAGAGATTTTCACTATAATAAAAAAATTCCAGTCACATTTGCTTTATGTAATTCTTCCCAGCTCTGAGATTTCACCGAACATTTAGCGATAGTTTATCTGTTTTTCCTTAGCTAGCAGAAACTCCTCATAACATTCTCCCCTTCTAACCAGACACCTTTCTGCACACAAAGTGATCCCATACTTGCACCATCTCTTTCTTTTTTTACTTTAAAGATGAGCCAACCCCCCCCCCCCAAAAAAAAAAAAAAGCCTGGCTAGGCTATTGAAAAATTTTCATTTGCAGTGTTATTTATATTAAACTACTCTTTGAAAACTTCTGCATGAAATTAATGCTCTATATCCTAGAATAGTGAAGGGTGTGTATCATGTTTATTGGCATTCTTCCCATATCATACACAACTTAATAAATACAAAATGCTTTAAATAGTCCAGTTATAAACTAAGGATTTCAAACATCAAAAGCAACACAAGAAACAATTTTCAAAAGGTCTCTCCTTGCAAGAGGTCAGGCATAATTTGATTTCTATTTCTAGCTGTTGGTTTTCTCTAGAAGAAACACTGGATTCAGTCTGGCAAATCTGAAAAAGCTTGGTAATATTCCGGATGAGAAGATTATTTTTCCACATTATCTCTACCAGGCACTGACAGCTTGTCTCCAACAAGTGTTCCTTCATCTACTGATCTCAAGCTGACAAGGAGCTCAATGCTGTAAACATAAAATCACATAATGCAATCCTCTGGTGTTAAACAACTAGAGACTACCTACATAAGAATGAGCATTTTTTCAAAACAGATTTCAAGTAGTTCTCACTGGTTCCATTTACCTCTGGGAAACAACTCCTAGCAATCCCACAACCCTGTGTAAAAACACTGGATTAATGGTCAGATGCATTCCAGGGCTTCTATCTCCATCTGCAGCTCTATACACTCATCTTTACTGAACAGCAAAATCCAGATATCCAAGCACAGATATCACAGCAAGTTTGAGCCTCTGAGGGATGACGAAATATTTACTTAACAGCTTCCCTTAACAATGTCAAAGTTAGGACAAATGCCAAAGCTCTGCCAGACAATCCAGTTACTTTCCTGGTGACTGAGAAAAACACAGCACGTCTGTGTGACAAGGGTCAAAAAACTACATTCTCAGCTATATGCATTTATCTTAAATTTAAAAACAATCACTTTCTTGAGATAGATGTGTAAACATTTACAGTTGATTTTCTTTAAGACAAATAGTTACAAGTCCAATTTTCATGTTAGGCATTCAGAATCTGTGACCCTACAGAAACTAACGTTGTCCATGGCTCACATATCCCCTGCACTTCCCAGTGCTGACACACCTTCTAGAAATATCCAGGTAGTTTTGGAAATACTACTCCAAGCAGTGAATAGGAGTAAATAATTCCCCTATGGACTGACAAGTAAAAAGGCTGTTTATTTAAAATATTTGTCATCATAAAGAGGATTGTTGTCATTACAAAGAGAATTGTTTCCTGGTTAAAAAAAAACCAAAACCAACCAAACAAAAAACTCCAAAACATCACACCACAAAAACTCAAAACCTCTCCACATCAAAGTAATCTCTTTATGTCCACCATCAGCAAGACCATTTATACAGAAATACAAGTGTCTGAATCTTATCCCCAGTGTTAGACTCAGATTAGAGCCATCACTGAAGACACCACCTCTGTCCACAAACCTCCATAGCCATTTGTGAGCACAGAAATCACACAGTACGAGATCTTCACACAAACAGGAAATCAAACCTGTTACTCAGCTTTTTCTTTTCCAAAACACACCCGTTTTAGCACTGTCAGAAAAGATAACAATAGTAACAATCTTTCTGTGTGCTCATCATTTCAGTAACTACTCAGTTACAGGCATCATCTCCTAATGAAATACCTTATGCACACTCTGCATTAAAAGGTGTGTTAAGAAACAGGAGAAAGAAAACAGTCAGACAAAAGTGAGCTCAGAATTTAATTTTCAAGTTACCAGAACAGAAAAAAATGCAAATCAAATGCTTGACACTGCTGTAACTTTCAGTTACTAAGTTCTAAATACACATGTGCATGGTTTCAACTACTTATTTTTTCATAGCACAACGGTATTTCATATGAGTTTATGCAGTAAAAATAAATGGCAATCAGTATTTTTTCTCATTGCGCAATAAAATTTTATTAGTTATTTCTGAGCCGTGTCATTTATAATACACAAGTTCTGTAAATTCTTCTCCACTTACAGATACAAGTATTAAAAAAAAAGTTCCAAACATCAATAGATGAGTGCAATGATATTCAGTCTAAGTTAATCCCCAGACATCCAAATCCATGAATAAAAATTCATCAGTTTTAAATACACTGAGCCTATTAAGCAAGAACAAAAGCATATGCACAAAAGAGCTTTTAATATATTTCAAAGCCCACAAGAGCCGTGGTCTCATTAAAATTATAAATTACACAAACATGGAATAAAGATTCAAACTGCAGTGCAGCTAAGCAGATTACAGAAAACCCCGCGTTCCATATGATAACACACCATGGCCTTCCCAGATGGGGGCTTGGAACAAAAAGGCCATCACTGCAGCTAGGGAAAACCTCCTTGTGATCTCTGGTTTCTGTTCAGCAGATGACAGCCAAATAATATGTTGATTATTCTGTTTGTGCTGCTAAGCTTGTAAGATGGAATAAAAGAGATATGATCTATTGTGAACTCAATGCTAATGTGTTGCTCCACTCATAAATAATATACTGAATTTATTCTGAAACTATCTTTTCATCCAAGTTCCAAGTTTTAAATGCATGGACTAAAATAAAAAGCCAGCATAAACTATTATTTAATTTGATGGATTAAAGTAAAAGATACAGCTGACACGCTAAGAAGTGAGAAAACTGACTACTTAGTGAATCAAGTAAGTAGAGGTGCCTTTCTCAAATTTAGTAAACGAGTACCTGCAAGAAGCTGAGCACACTCCAGCCCCACAAAATGCATTATCAGTGATAACCAGATTACCAAAAAGGGCCTATATGACTTATTTTACCACAAATAACTACTCCAAATCTAAATTTCAAATGCAGACATAAGTACTTGCAACGCAGAAAAACAGTACAAAACAATCATTGTATAACCACTAATATTACATCACCCTGATCGAATTGCCTTTTTGAAAACTGTTGATGGTTTTAATAAGCAATCAGAATTTATTTCATCTAAGTTTACTACCTTGGCTTGTTCCAAAAGCACAGAGTTTGGCTGGCCCTTTCTTCCACAATACACTGCATTTTAGAAGTGAGTGGCCATACAGCTCCTTCAACAGATACTGTCTACATGCCGAGAAGACTGATCATCTTCCTTCCTACAATTTAATGTTGATGAATTTTAGGTCTTTCATGCCAGAAATATTAAAAATGCTGTTAAAAAAATTTACCGCAGCTTGGCAATAGCATGAGAACATCAAGACCAAACACTGCTTAACATTTCTAGGACCAGTGGCAGCACAGTTGATAAACGGTGGAAACACGCAGCTCCAAGAGTGTGCAACGGTTTTCTCAGAAACATAGAAATGTATTTAAAAGAAGCTCAGTTACTTTTCTTCCTTTGCTAGGGACACAGAGACAGCTCTAATTCACCAGAAATCATGAAAAGCTGGAAACTGAGTCAAGGATATTTAAGTCTTAAAACCAAAAATTCAGATAAATTACTTCCTCCAGAATGAGCTCCCCATTGCAATGAAATAACACCTACATATTATTTAAATACAAAAACTAAATAGGACCTTGAAACAACTAGTGAAGCTCACTCACATTTACATTACCAACCACAACCTTAAGTCTTTCCTGTTTACAATATCGTAAATTATTCTGCAGTTACCAGTTACAGTACTGTTATTTCTATGACCTTGATGCTAATCTGTTTCAATTTCTACAACTTTAAATATTATTTTTACTCATCTTACATATGTAATCTCACATAAAATGCAAAATAGTACCTGGAGGGAGGGGGGAATGGTAGAGCCATACAACTCAAGCCCCTTCCTATGACACATTTATATTTCTGTAACCAAACCTTTTTTCACATTCTTACGAAATTCATACAATAAAAAGGGCTGAACAATAAACAAACTTCTCCAGCAACCATCACAGCACTAATATCTAAGCTACCAAAAGCTCACTCAAGTCAACACGAACTTGAACGTAATACTGAGTAGACAGCAGTTTGGCTTGAGCAGACAGTAACTTGAGACAAATCACACGGGTGATTCTCAACCACTGAAGCACAAGGGAGCTTGCTTCCTTAGGTAGCCCTGCTCCTGCTGTCAGCAAATACAGCAGTTTTGGCAGGGAACTGGCAGGCTCCGTACAGGAGTTGGAAGAAGGGGAATCCATCAAGATAAAGAATAATGCAAGTTTGCTAAAATAGAGCTTGGCCTCTAAAACGTCAGATCTTCAGTGTTTTCTGCTTGTTTTAAATCATGGTATTGTTCCAACACATCCACACGCATCTCAGCTCAACCACTGCTCTTTTGCATGAGGTTGAGTAAAGACTGAGTAGTTCATAAATCTAAGACAGAACAGGCAATAAAGGAAGAAAAACTGCTTGTTAGAGGACACTACACTATCTGAAGTCAATTCCATGCAGGCAGAGGCTGAATACCCAGGCTAGCATTAATCTAGCTGTCGGAAAGGTCTACGGAAGCCACAATGGTCAGAATACATCACTGGCCAGTCCACTGGAAAGCTGTGGTTACAAGTCTGGGGGAGTTGCCAATTAGTTCCATTCTTACATGCAAGTACAGCTGCAAAGACTCCCAGCTTTTTTTTTTTTTAAACAAAACAAACAAAAAAACCCCAAAACCAACCAAACACACACACACACAAACCCAAACAAAATAAAACCCACAAAAATAAACAAACAAAAAAACCCAAAGACAATTCCTCTTTTTCCCATAAACAAAAGGAAAAAAACCTCTATGAAATAAACCACTAATCTGGGGGGCACTTAGGACAGTACATTCAACTTACAACTCATTTCCAATATCACTGTTCTGCAAGTTTCAGTAATAATATACTGTACATTTTTATAATCTGAAATTATAGAAACATTAAATAACTTAACTATTTATTTCTGTCTTCAGCACATACCACTTTAATTCAAGTCTCCTAATTTATTTACTTCTCTTTTAAAAGAGCTGGTTAAATTTGGCACAGGTTTAATTTTTTACCACTGTTATTCACACCCACGGGGATGTATTTAGGTAACATCCAGAGGCTTTCTGAAGGAAATCATATGATGTTTTATAAAATATCATACAACTGGTACATTTTAAAGCCTCCCACTAATCCTCACGTTTTCCACAGACTGATTGGATAAGTAGTCTTTAAGATTTTTCATACTTAAAAAAAAAAAAAGCCAAACAAACAGGTCTCTCGGTGTCAGAATTGCCAGGATTAAACATTCTTTCCAGTTGTTGGCTCACGGCCTGAAGATCCTGCACTTTCAAACTTATCCCATTCTAGCTAGTTCAAAGATCAGGAAAATGAAGCCATCTTCTTTGCAGCCATAATCCATGACCCATGCTGTTAGATACTTAAGAACATCTCAAAAGCAAACTACCTTGTTTCAGTTCCCAGCGGGAGCTCAGCAGGGCACTGGATCACATGACTGCAAACCCTACCTAGTCAGGTGACTCAACAGCTAATCTGATTTGGTGACTATAAAACTTTAATCAGTACAGTCTAATACCATCACATTCCAGAACTGATGAGGGAAGCAGCTTGGCGATGTAACAGCAAACACTAATAAGATTATGAACAAGAATGGCCACTAGGATGCAGATTTCTGGTTCTCTATCCCATACTAAACCCAACAGAAAAATATTACTGGAAACTGAGCAGGCAGATATATGGGTTTGAAACAAAGTGCACAGATGAGTTTTATTCCAAAATAGATAGCATTTTGCTCATTGCCACGGAAGGACAAGAGCATACATTGAGTCTTATAAGGCACAATAAAAAACATTGCAAATTGGTGGGTTTGCTATCAAGGAAAATAAAATATGTCCACCAATAACATCATCTTGTTGAAAAACACTGCTCTCACAGTGCAGCCTGAGCTTGTGTTAACTGAAGGTCCTAAGAGTTTGCATCTGCAACCCACATAGGCTGCACGTGGTAAACAGAAGAGAGGCAATGATAGCCCCAACAGGTTTGTTTCCTCTTATCAAGCACAAAATACCTAAATCACAATTTAAGAAGTGGTGCTATTCCAGGGACACTAGGATTGTCACCAGATCTGCTGCAGCTTTTGAAAAGACAAACGTACCTACAAATAAATCCCAAGCATACTTTTTCCCAAATGTTTTGATTGCTCTCTCACTCACCCATTCTATTCCCTCCCCTTTTTCCTTTGGGAATCCTCACCCCAAATCCTCCCAATTCATCTTCGAATCTGCATTTGGCATAGGCAAGTAGCTGAATTGGATCAGCAAGTTTACAAGAAATGGAAAATAGCAAGCTTGATTTCTTTATACTAGAGGTAGGATTTACCATTAAAAACTGACATAAACATTTGATCAGGTCTACATGGTAATATGTAAGCTGTGAGAAGGAAAAGTTGATTATTCTACAATTCAGGGATCCTGTTCTAGACACAATGGTTTAAACTCGCTGTTCCACAGTGACCTGAGCAGGACCACAGTCAGTTGCCATAGCTCAGCTGACAAGAAGTAACTTCCTGAGACATTTCCTGATCACTTGCAATCATCTTCATGGTCTTTACTTTCTCCGCATTCCAATTCCATCCCTAGAGCAGGAACAGCAGGACTTCTCTACCTACTAATGTGTATTTGAGGATGAGAGGGTTTTTCATACAGTAACATCTAGAATTGCAGTTCCCGAGGTCTTGCTTTCTGTCAGACAGCCCCCAGGGGGATCTTTCACAATGGCTGGAAATTCATCTCTTGGGAAGTGGACATGTGAACATCAGCCAACCTTTAGTACCGTTCAGAGAGAGTGAAAAAGCTATCACTATTCCTGAAATGAAACACTACTGACTTAAAAATAAAGACACTTCCATAAAATTAGTTTCTTCTCTATTTCTCTGAAATGAAATGCAGGTAAAGTCAGATGTTTTAAGTAGTGCTTTCATAAGCACATATTCAGTTCATGTGCCCCCTCTCCACTGTGTGTATGTGCCCTTTTCCTTTCTGCATCAACTCAGCAGTATGACACAAAACCAAACTATGAAGAAAGTCGATAGATAGTTCCAAGTCAGATTAGTGAGCTGAATCAGCTCAAGAAAGGATCTGACAAGTACCAGGGTTTGCTGGACTGGAAGCAGAGAGACTTCCTCTTTTAGCAACACTGACATATTATATCAGCTCAGGAGACATTGAGATTTCCACTAAACTTGCATTTTATGCAAGAAATCCTAAAAGTGGTAGGGCCACAGCAGAAGTATTCCAATTGCAAAATGCTTTGATTATGTGGGCTCCAAACTGAGAGAGAGAATTATTTAGCCTCTAGTTTTAACTGACCTGTAGGAAAATGAGGTAAGAAAAAGTAAAAATAAAAACTACATGTCAGAGAGTACTAATGAAAAATGGAAGAACAAAAGAGAGGGCTCAGCCCTAGATACATATTTATACCTATTCTGTAAAGGTAGTGTAACCTATATTAGCATATTTTATTGAAAAAAAAACAAGCAAGGAAATACTTTAACTGAAGTAACAAAAGGAAGTGTACAGCTTAGAATGGGAAAAAACCAAATCACTGCAGACAAAGTGCATGTAGTATATAAACTGATCTTTTTCTGATAGGTAAATGACATATCAAAGATCTTCTCACTGGGTTACAAGTGTTCTATAAAAAAACTTCTCTAATAGATATACTGCAATTTTTGATAGTGTTACACACATCTGCAAGCACTCATATCTGAAATATTTAGGTATCTGGACTCGGGAATGACAGTACAATAAGAAAAGGAAGAGTTGATGTTTTAAAAGTGGAGAACTCCCTGTAAGAGTCTTGAAATCTTTTAAAACAATTGTGAATTACGCTGTGTGCTTTTATTTGCATAGTCTTTCCCATTCCAGATATTCACAACTCAGTCAGATCCTACAGAAATGACTTTTAATAGGTATGTTTGTTTCTTGCCAAGTTTTTAAATGTATTCTTTTTTTCGTCTGAAGACAAATACTTGTAACTTTCACTGAACAATAATCTACATTTGCAAGTATATATTTATTATTCAATATTTCACTATTTAGTAGCAAATATAAAACATTAATACAACCTGATGATAAATATCTTAAAACTATTCACTGCTTAGCATGTAAAGAAGCTTGGCCAGCAGCCAGATGAATGCAGTTTCATCACCTAGGAAGACAATACTGAAACTTCATCCTCCCGAGTTTGAATTTGATCTGAAGGAAAAACGTTGAGGTTCAAGACCGATGAACATATTGTTGCTCTTTCTTGCTTTCTGCATTTACTAAGTTTATTTTTTCCTCTCAGTTAAAAAAAAAAAAAAAAAAAAGACACACTACAGGTGTTCAAAACTCATGGCTTATAGCAGCAACAAAAACCATTCACTGAAATTAAAGACTGAAAGTAGAGAATTATAACATGAGAGCCTCATTAGTACATCCTGCACATATCTTCATGCAGCTTGGGATGCATCTGAAACACCAACAGATTAAAACCAAAGACAGAAATCGTTGTGAAGTGCCGGCGGTGCGGCACAGAGACTGGGGGTAACTCAGGGGTGCGCAGGCCAGGCAACGCTCGCCTTTCACGCCTCGCTGACACCCCGAGAAGAGCCCGCGGGGTCTCCCCCCCGCACCCCCAGCACGGCCGGCGAGGCCGAGTCACCGGCACCGCACCACCCGCCTCCTCACGCCGGCCCCGCGCTAGGATAGGACGGGGCGGGACGGGACTCGACAAGACGAGGCCTCCCCCTCCCGCTACCGGCCCCCTCAGCCGCATCCGGAGCTCCAGGTCCCCCGTCGAGGGGGCACCCAGCGCCCTCCAGCCCAATCCCACCACACTCACCTGCCTGCTCGCTGCCGGGCGCCCCGGCCCTTTCCCCGCCCACTTAGTCCAGGACGTGCAAACAACGCGGTCTCCTATTGGCTAGCTCGTTTCCCATGCCGAGCTCCCATTGGTGGAGCGGAAAGGGTTTGATTCTTCCCGGCGTCCCCTGGCAGCTGTCAACTGAGAGGCGGCCGAGATGGCGGCAGCCCCGTCGGCCGGCGGGGCGGCGCGGGGCCGCGGGGCCACCAGCTTCCAGCGGAAGGCCGCGGCTGGCAGTCGCCTGGCCGCCGTGGCGGGCACTCGGCCTTCC
>WUAM01000272.1:3068296-3109471 GCA_024336885.1 Actenoides hombroni | reverse complement strand
CCCCCACTTTTCCGACAGGCCCCTTCAAGTCCGTAAAGGCCGCCAGAAGGTCTCCCCAGAGCCTTCTCTCAAGGCTGAACACCCCCAGCTCTCCCAGCCTGGCCTCCCAGTAGAGGGGTTCCAGCCCTCCCAGCATTTCTGGGGCTCCTCTGGCCCCACTCCAACAGGTCCCTGTCGCTGCTGTGCTGAGGACTCCCGAGCTGGCCCCAGCACTGCAGGGGCGTCTCTCTCCCCAGAGCCCTGGGAGCAGAGGGGCAGGATTCCCCCCTCTCATCCTGCAATGCATGCTGGCTCTTTTCCCTTCTCTGTTTATTCCCTACATCTGTCTGCCAGAGGTAGATTAATCACAGAGGCATTAATTGTTCTAGTCTAAATGTAGGATGCTTAATACTCTGATTCCTGCTGTATGAATTGCTGTTTGGCACTTCAAATATTCATCTAAATAACTTTAGGTATTTCTTGCTGATGCTCAGTCACAATTATTCCCTCTCACCAGTTTCTGATGTAATGTATTGCACCTTGGCTAGTAAAGATTTTTATTGTTAAGCTTAACGATAAGATAGTCAGTGACTGTAATTTCTTTTTGAGGACCATTATGATAGTACCCACTTGATCAAAAGACATCAAGTAGTTCAGGCAGTTTACTGATTTATATTCATCTTCCCTCCCAAAGAGCTGGGTTTGAATATTAATGTTGATGTGTGTGAGAACATAATAAATAAAAAACTTCTCAGAGGTAATTTATCATCAAAAGTTGAGGAGAAAGTTTTTTATTAAATATAAAATTAGCATTTGATAGAAATATAATGAAATATTTCCCTTTGTCTCTTTTTGTCTTTATGTGATTTTAATAGAAAACTTTTTCATTTATATGTAGGTGTTTATCTCCAAATGATTCTTTCAGAAATCCTCAGATGCCTATGGGTGAAAAGTACAGCCCTGTTAACAAAACACAGGAACATTGACCACCTTCAGGTAAAAGTGGCTTCTTCCTTAGAACATATTTACTAAGCTTCTGAATCAAAGTGACCAAATAATTGTTTTCAGCTCCATTAGAACGAAGGGTTCACTTCATCTGTAAAGCCACCCAAATACAAATATCAACAGATGATTTAAAGTGACATTTGTCAACTTGATTTTTGTAACTGTCTCAAAATGTTAAACTTAATGGTTGAAAATGTTGAAGTTCTTAACAAAGTAACCTCTAAGTAAGTCAAATCTTCCTCAGAAAAATCTTTGAAGATGCACACTCAAGAATTTTTAAGTCTCCTGATGTTATACAGAAACTAGGCACTCCTCACTTGGGCAGTAAGAACTTAAATGACACAGAAGGTGGGAGCTGTATAATTACTGACAAAAGTATACCCAGATGTTTTTGTAAGTGCTTTTGTAGTCTCTGTTTCATAAAAGTTGATGGCCCATCTTTCAATGAGCAATGCCATATATTGTGCTTTTATAATGTAACCTTATTTTTACCACTATGCTTCATTCTCAAGGGCATTTTTTTCTAATAACTGGTGTTCTTTTCCATTGATCTAAAGTATATTGAGAATAATTATGAGTGCCCTGTTGTGTTTGGTGGTTGTACTGGTGACAATTCACTGCAGAACTCTGTCGTGTGCCATTATTTCATTGATTTTTTGTGCATTTGAACTGTCACCAAATCTGAATTGCAAAAAGTAATGAAATGGAAAAAAAAAAAGCCTAAGATGCCTTTCCCCTCACCCTCACTCCCCCCCTCGGCGGCTCTCCCCTTTGCCAGGCCCTGCCTGTCGCTCACCTTCCGTCACCCCGCAGCTACTCCCGCAGGCTTTTCTTTCCCCCCCACAGTTCCTGGGGCTGGGGGGAGGCTGGGCGGGAAGGAAGGGGGAGAGCAGGACCCGTTTTCCGCCTTGAGCCCCCCGCCCCTGTGCGAGGAGGAGCACCGCCAGGTGCGGCTGCTTCGCGGCCTGCTGCTGCTGCTGCTGCAGGGGGAGGTTGCCATTTCCCCTCCGGTTAACTCCGTTTAAGCAGCCTTCCTAGAGTAGAAAGCGTCTCTGTCAATTCCCTTAGTAACACGTTCCTGTCATGCTTCAAACTGGCACAGGAAGAGGGGTGAAGTTTCCAGTTCTGAAAAAACATGTTTGCTGCATTAACTCGTGGTTGAATGGGGTGTAATTCTGGTTCTTCAGTATGGTGACTTCTAGGATGCATTTGACCATAAGACTGGGTTCTCTGGATGTCTTGTTTGCCTGGCTCACCACTGCTGCATCATTATAAATGCCCCATTTATATTGGTTACACTGGTGTGATGCTGTTCTTCCTGTTTGTGACTCTGCTTTTGCCTGCTGTTAGTGTCAGGATGCTAGATAGTTCCTTGGACTGATCTGTTGTGATCGTTGCTATGTTATAATCTGTGGCATGAACTAGCACTGTTTACTTCAACTGGGAACCAACTCCTTTCACAGGTATAAACATGTTTTGTCTGAATGCACTAGGGCTGCACCATCCTTTTCCTAACTACTGATGGAGTTGCAGTACATGTTCAGCGTACATATGTGGGACTGCTAGGTGAGGAAGGCTCAACTTTAGCGTTGTTCATTCATCCTTGGAGGAGGACATGGACTATAGGAGTATACAACATTTTTTTCTATGCCTGTGTATCTTATGGAGGATAACACTTTGGTATCTTTCCTATGTATGTGTTTGTCTGGTAGCAAATGCCTGTACTTTCATCAGGGATTGGCATCCTTGTGGAGAAAGCTCTTCCTCCTTAAGAGAGAAGTATTTATTAATTGAGTGTAATTTTTGAAATGCTTTAATTGCATAAATAGAAGCTTTGCCTGAATATTCCATTTCTTCTTCACATTCCCTTTTGTAAACACTGGATTTTTCACAGCATGTGTTAGAAGATAGAGACATCTCCTGTGGTGGCAGTCTCCTAAATGTCCAGGCACCTGCTAACGTAATTAGTGGTTTGTTATGGAAACTGGGGACACTTCTTCCAGTAAACCTTTCTAAGATACCTTTTCCTTATCTTTTAAATATTCCTGACCTTAACAACTTTTACACTTGAACTTCAAGAAAGTTCCTCAAGCCTAGGAACAGCAACGTCTGAAAACACGTGTAAGATGTTCTTTGCATTGTGACATCCTTGAGAAACTGGATAACTCTCTAGTCCTGTGTTAAATCTTTGGTAACCTCCTAGCCCCTAAATCACTGATATCTGGAGGCTGTGTGGATAGGCCAGGAAAAACTCATGCCAAACATGCTGTACTGTAATAAAATTTACATTAATACCAGGTATTAGGCATTGTTGGAGACAGACTGCCCAGCTAGGTGGACCTGTGTTGAATCATTGAACTTGGAGGCTGGGAAGGGACCTCAGGAACTCATCTACTGCAACCTTAAAGCAGGCTCGGCACTGAATTCGGAGTTGGTTGCTCAGGCCTTTGTCCAGCTGAGTCTTGAAAAATCTGCAATGGCAGAGATTTCACAGCTTCTCTGGGCAACCCACTCCGATGCTTAATTGTCTTTGTAGGGAATTTTCTTTGTATCCACTTGGAACTTTCCCCATTCCAATTTATGCCTGTTGTTTCTTGCCCTCCCACTGTGCACCTCATCAAATTGCTCAGCTGTCTTCTCAGTAGCTTCTCTTTGGTACCAGTGAGGCTGCTATTAGGTCTTCCTCTCTTCTCCAGGTTAAACAAGCCCAGTTCCTTCAACTGCAGCTCTTGGGTCATTTGTCCCATCTCAGTTCCCCTCTTCTGATTCACTTAAGTTTGTCTTTATTTCTTCGTTGTACTGAGGAGCCCAAAACTGGACAGCGTATTCCAGAGGTGATCTAATGAGCGCTGAGTAAAGTGGAGTAGTCGCATCCCTTGACCAACTGACTGAGCTTCTTTTGATGAAGTCTGCTGTACTGGTGACTGTGGAAGTATTGTACTTGGTTTCCTTCATGTCCTCTTTGGGCATGTGTGGAAATGCTTCATCGGTGTCTTGCAGAGTGCTGTTTATGTGTTTCTTAATGCTCTTGCTTTTTTCTTTCATCTTGCCCATTAGCAGTTAAACAATTGACTGTACAAAATATTTAATTTTATTGTTGCCAGGGACTGAGAACAAACCTTCTTGTATAAATTTCCAATGGAAGTTACTGTAAACTGGTTTAGTCTGATATTTTTCATATTTTTTTAACGATCATCAGGCAGTCTTCTACATCTTTTGGGTTGGGCTTGAATTTAAGTTTGCTTTGTCCAGAAGCTGCAACCCAGATGCAGTATTATTTGCCAGACATGAAAAGAGAGCTTGTGAGTAAGTGTGAGTAAGGGAAAGCATGGTGATATCAGACAAAGGTCTACTTAGAAACTTTTGAAGAGAGGAAAAGGCAAAAGATACATGGAGGAATTTCTTTTACCCAACAGCTACTGGCTGATTTGTTACATTATTGGTGATAGGTAGTGCTTCTTAATAAATGCATTTCCTTTCAAAAAGAAGTGGTAGGTAGATGCTGGATTTCAAATGCTGTGTCACTGTTAAGGTGCTGTTTACATGTCCAGCCTTTATATTCAAGTTTACCTTCAATGTTTATAGACCATGTATGCCTGATCTGTGCCGAAGCAGTTCTCTGTGATGAGCTGTAACTCTTGTGTAAGGTAACCATAACATGCTTGGCATTGAATGTTTTGTTTCAAGCTGCTTGAAGGAAATGTCACAGACACACTTTGAAGACGATGGGGACACTTCTCAACTTGCAAAGTGTGTTGTGTTTCTGTCCTTAAGTTCTTAAATAACATTGCTGTAAGTAGCAATGTGGAAAGTTACAAGTCTTGCCTAGTTGTTTACATGCACTACTGCCTGAGATACTGGCAGAGAAAGATGAAAATAGCAGAATTAGAAAGAATTGAAAGTTCAGAGTAGTTTTCTTAGGGAACTTGAATATGTTACCTCTTCCACTTGATTCTGTCAGCATTCCTGCTACTTTCTCATGTTGTCTGTTTTTTGCTTAATTTACTATTATTGTTGCTCATTGTAATATGAATATGTAACCATGGTAACAAAAAGCAATAGCTTTACATTCCATCTAGTAGCATACACTTGTTCAAACTGTTCCCTACATCTGATAATGTAAGCCAGTCTTCTGACCTGAGTTTGCCTTTAGCAACCAGGGTACATGAACAGATGTTCCAGCTCTGGCTTGTAGAAGGAGACAGTAGAGTTGGTTATGGGAAAATGTAGCTTGTGAGAATTTTGGCTGTGCTGACATACTGTGTGACAAATTCTCTCTTGTGCAAGCAATTTAAAAGCAGAAAAGACACTTTGACTACAAGTGAGCTTTTTAGAACCAGGATTTTAAGTCCTTGTTGTCATGAGATAGTACATTACTTGGGAGTGTTTTGATCATCTTTTCTATGTCAGGCTATGTTTTGATAAAATCACATAATTTTCAGCTATTTTTTTTTTTTTTTCTATGTGCTAGTTTTAAACAACTGTTAGTAACCTGTGTGGTCTGTCTCTCTGAATGCACCGAGTATTGGGAGCATACTTTGTTTCAATCATCTTTATGATTTCTGGTTTTGGTCTTTTTTTTTTTTTTTTTGTCTTGCCCTTATAGTACATCTTCTGGGTTGATTTGCATTTATCTCCAGAACAAATGAAATGAAACAAAAATTGGTGGATTAGAACATGGAGATTTCATGAGTGATTCTAACTTTCCAATAAACATTACTTACAGTGGAGTTGCTGTTTTTTTATATCTAGGAGATGCTTGAACACTTAATAAGCCTGCCATAAATATCAAGGCATTTGTACACCTTGTCTCGGGAGCATAGCTTAAAAAAATCTGTGATGTGTTGAACAACAGCCATGAGATTAGTAGCTGACTAAACATTTGCACTGTGATGTACTGCTCAAATTGTGGTACCTCATGACATGAGGATAAAGTGATTCTGTTGTGGTTTTAATTCAGGTATTATTATGCAACAATATTAGCACTTTTTGGCCTATGGGAGAGAAATTGGCTTCTTCTCTTCCTTCTGGCTATATATCAACATTACAGGTGATACAGACATTTGTAGTCCCACCAGCAGAGCTAAGCATTAAGAAGTAGATCCAATCCCTGCTGGAATCAGTTTCAAGTAAAGTTTAGTGAGCTCTTGAATTGATAGACTGAATTATCCTGTTCACCAGAGTCCATCTATGCAGCCCAGAATTGACTTCTTTTATCAAGAGCTTTGGATATTGTGCTGATGTGATTCAGTTTGCTCCTAACTTGCTCTTAAAGCAGTATGTAATTGTAGAAGATACGCTGTGGTTTCCTTCATGCAAAGCACTGCAATAGGCTGCTTACATATGGCCACCTGAACACTTAGGGGAATTTTTAGCTTTCCTGCCACAGTCTTATATGATTGTTCAACAAAATATTTATAGATTTCAAGTTATTCCACTATTTTCAGTCTTGGAATTCAGATTATAAGGCAGTTTACTCTTCACTTAAAGAAAATACGAGTTCTCCTTTCATGATCTTTACAAAAATTCCTTCTTGGGACAACCATTTAAACCACTGTTACACAATTATGCTTGCTGTCTCTTCAAGGAGGAAATAAAGGAGTCAATATGGGAGTTCATGGACTTTTTTTTTTTTTTTTTTTCCCCTTTCCTGATCCTCCACACTGTTGAGATAACG
This sequence comes from Actenoides hombroni, assembly GCA_024336885.1. Taxonomy (NCBI): domain Eukaryota; kingdom Metazoa; phylum Chordata; class Aves; order Coraciiformes; family Alcedinidae; genus Actenoides; species Actenoides hombroni. The sequence goes on along the minus strand of WUAM01000272.1, from coordinate 3,102,810 downwards.
GGATAAAAATCTATACATGAAAACATATTGGGAGTATTCTAGTCTGTCTATTATTTATTCAGTCATCTGATTGGAACATAAGCATTGATGGTAATTATTTAAGCAAAAAGAAAGAAAAATAATAGTGGTCATGTATAGATCTGTCAAAATGTGTTTTTATTTTTGAACAAATATTTCAATCAGCTGCATTTCTAGAGTTGTTTTTTTATGTCCAAGACATACTATAAAAGACTTCAATAGTATAATTTTTTTTCACATGTTATGATGTTTGTGATTTGTCAGGAGAGGTTTCACTGGGTGAAATCCTGCCTGTCTTATTGCTGTGTCTGTTTTCAGTAGTAAGATAAAATCCAGTGGAGACAGGATTTTGCCTCATTGACTCGGGTGGGAATTTGATAGCCTCTTAGTATGTCTCTTTATATACATGGTTCTTGGTACAAAGGAATATCACTTGGGAGTGATTAATACAGATCTAATTCAAAGAATGTTTACTCGCTTGAGTCATCCCAGTAAAAATTTGCTGGCTCAGACCATACATCGTTATTTTAATACTTGAGTGTAGTTGTGTAGAGCTCTGCAGGATCTTTTTACCACAGTGATCATAGTACAGTATATTGTGAAAGTAATTGTAATGTGTAATATATAATTACAAGTAATGTATAATTATTTCATAATAGGGAATTGTAGGAAGTATTGCAAAGGTAATTAAAATGTTGTTCACTTTTATATTTTTAAATTCCCCGTTATCACCTTTCTTTGACTTATAAACTAAGAAAACTTAATTGTTCTCTAACGTAGTATTAAAATGTAGTCTTACTTTATTCTTCATTTTGCATTGTTTCCAGGTGGAGGCATAGCTGTTGGAACCCTTCTTCTCATTGGTTAGTATGGAATATATAGATACTTAAAGCCATATTCTGATGTGTTTTGCTCATTTTAATGTATTTATCAAATAACCTCTTGTTTCGTGGTTTTTTTAAACTTGGACTTTAAGAAAGTATAACTCCTGGGCCCATTCCATTTGGAGAGCCTTCAGAGTGGACTGTTGTCTAGTTCAGGAATTACTGGAGGTGGATCAAAACCTTACTTTTAGATAGGTTGGAGCCCCCAAGAATACCACAGGATTCTGTTTGAAAGCAGAGCCTTTAGCCCATTTCAGGATCTTTTTTAGGAAAATTTTCAAGTTCATTATTGCTGAAAAGAGTTGTCCAAATACTTCTCCCCATTTTTGGGTGTGCAGTCTTGTTCCATGACCTGGTGCTAGCATTTTTCAACTCTCATTTCTCCCACCTTGACAGAATACTCACCCAGTTTAAGAGGAGACTCTTCTGTCTGTTTATTGACCTGAGTGGGCTCACTAACATATGTGATGAGTACCAGAGCCAACATGAGGGAGAGAAGAACTGTACAGTGAAGACTAGGAGAGAAGATAGATAGTGTTTTTTCAAGGCAGAAAGTGCCAGTTAAGCTTTATTTTCTCTTGAAATTTCACCCAAATTTCTATGAATTCAGGAAAAACTATAGGAGTTTTACCTCTTACTTTTCTCACTCAGTTTGAGAAGAGCTGCGACATTGCTATGGACAAAGGAAAAAAATTACTGTTAGAACCTATCATAGTTTGCACACATCAGAGGTTATGAAACTAGCTGAGTTTTGTTTTGACTTTGTAATGACAATATTCACTGCCCCTTCCAGGAGATGAACTGGGTGGCATTCAGTGAACCTACTAGCTGGAAAATTGTTCTGAAACAAAAGAAAGTTGTTGTTCAGACAGTGTACAATTAACTGGGGAAATAGTTCACCATAAGGTGTTGCGGATATAAAAAAAAGTTGTAGTCCCAGTGGGAAACTTGTCAGCTTGATGGAAGAGAAAGCCAGCTGCATTACTAGGTTAGTGGATAGCAAGTCCAGCTAAGGGAGTCCTTGAGCTACAAAAGGTGATGGGCTGAGCAAGTGCCTGAGAGAAGCAATGTATTTCCTCATTCAGTTCTTATTACCTCTTCCTAAATATCTGGTTTGGGCTGCTGGTGAGCATAGGGTTAGCTGTCCATTTGACCTGACCTTAATGGCACCAGATGAAGCGAGTACAAAGGCAGTGAGCCTTGTGTTCTAATGAAAGACATGACAAGACTCAGTGATTTGAAAATGATGGGATTTTTACCTGAGTTTTTTCACCTTCTTTGAGTGCATAGCTGACAATATTCAGTGGTGGGTTTTACTTTTCTTATCTCCTGTGTTGTTTTTTCATTTGTGATCTGACATTAAACTTAGCTTCACAGAAACACAGAGGAGAATCTCTGTTTTGGATTTGAATGCTATTTTTTTATTCCAAGTAAAACTTACCATATATTATTTTGAAACATATAATTAGATAAAAGAAGTCTCAAAGTAAAAATTATATTTATTCATGACTCATTAGTCTAAAAATTTTAGACTAATTTTTAAAGTTAGTGCAGGTGGAATTGTAACTGCATTGTTAGAATATCCTGTCAGTAAACAAAAAAATTCTGGCATGAGATTAGTCTAGGCAAGCTTAATATTATACAGGATTGAAGCTGTCAGTGATAAACCTCCTAGGAAGATCTTTCTGCATTGTACTCCAAGTGTTATAAAAAGGTTAAATTCTTACCCCTTCCTTCACCATTCTCTAAGGCAAGAATAAATTGCGTTACTCTTAGCTTAGCTCCCTTTGCAAATTAAATGCTCATCTTCATTATTTGACACATTATCTTGGTTAATTTAACCAAATAATAGTAGATTCGGGGTATTAAAGTATTTATTTTAACTATTGTTTTCTGAAGATGTAGTAATGGCACAGGTTACTTGATAATACTGGAAAAAAAATGTTTGAAATATAAATGCGCATATTTTTTAAACCTCATTCATAGTAAAGAGCATCATGATTTTCAGTTGAACTTAATTTTATAATATATTCTTCTGCCAGCGTTTTATTTCAATGAGAATTAGAGATTTGTGGCACATGGCAGTCTCTCATGCAGGATCCTAGATATAAGAGGAACTTGAAACTTCCTGGATTTTGTTCATATAGGAAGGATGTCTTGGATTTTTAACTAGTAATTCCCAACTTCAGAAGCTCTTGCTGTACGAGGTTTAGAAGAAGAGGTACAAGAAGCATTCCAAGTCTGCATGAAATGAAATTTTAACACTCTCAAAACAGTTTTTTCAGTAGAAATGTGAGACCACTTGTTTGTTGTTTCATCTTAAACTGCTCCAGAAGATTTACTTTCCAGCAGAATTTCCACTTTCAAAACAAACAAATAGTAGAGGTGTTGGTGAAGCACAGTCCTTTCCCCCTCCCCTCTCCAGTGTATTTCAACCTGTTGTGTGTCTGTTTTGTCAGCCACAGGAAGAGTTTCCAGGAGAATGTTTTTTAAATATAAGCCTTGTTTATATAACACATTCTGCACAGTGTATTGCAGCACACTCAAATAGATCTGTCCTGGATAACCTGTAAGAACCTATTTTTACATATCTTTAAGATGCTTTAGTTTTGACAAGGTCATTGACAGCTAAACGTTTTAAAGATTATTAGTAGGAGGGGTTTTTTGGTAGCTGAGGTCAATTACTAAATCTTGTAAAAAGTTGTCTAGTTAAAAGCAGGTCTATACTTGTACATTCTAAGCCTTGAAGCAGTTTCAGATACTTTAATTAGCTACTATTATTTTTGTTAGACATGCAATTTAACCTGACTGGTAGGAGCTCTCTTCACTTGTCAATATAATTGAATTTATCATCTTTTTAAAGTTGGAAAAAGTAATCTCCAGAGAGATACAAAGCAGTGATTTGCTAAATATAATTCTACAAAATACAAGTTACCAGAATTCACCTTCCTGAAGTATGGCCAAATGCCAAATATTGTAACATATGTTTGACAAGTCCATTTTGGCATGTGCTAATTAAATGCAAGTGACACAAAGTATTATCCCCTCAGGCTTAGTAAATGTGGACATTAGTAAAGGATCTTTTAAATGGAATTTCATATTATTAAAATACATCTTATAACCTGCAGCAAGTCAGAGAGATGTTTCATAGCTATAGAAGGACACACCTTAGGTCACAGTACCATACTATAGAGCTATCTGGTGAAAAAATGATCAATACTGATAGGCTTTAAGAGACTTTTGACAGCTTTAGGGCAACCTGTCTAGACTTTGTACAGAGAACAACAAAAAGATATCTGTACATTACATTGTTGCAGTCTTGCATCTCTCATCATTTTAAGCAATCATACTACAAATTATCTCTGAAGTTTTTTCAAAGACTTTCTTTTAATATACTGAGGTTTAAAAGACAGCCTTTATAAATATGATCTATATATATTTGTTACCTTATGGTGGATTTTTTTCAGTGCTTATTCTCCATTCCTCTCTTGGAACATGAACACCTCTGTGCAAAGAAAGTGGTTATGGCTAGAGATTTTTTCTTAAGGCCTCATCTTTACATGTTTTTTTCTTAATTAGAGGATTTTTTGGTCTTTAATTTTTATATAAAATGTAAAAAAATATATATTTGTTTTCTGTGCCCTAGCCAAACTCCAGTGCCTTAAAGTTTTGTATCTAACTCTGTGACCCACTGATTTCTCTGAGTCCTGGCTACAGACAGTCCATGCACAAAGGTGTTGAGAATATCTCTTATGTATTCAGTAGCCTACACGGTGTAGGGGTGAAAAGAGCAGTAAGTAGGAATTGGTCTTTATCCTTAGTTTTCAACATGGTTATATGCTGGAATTCATTGCACCAACACTGACAATACTGCTTTATCTTCATGACTATTTTAGCCATGAAAGCATGCTGTTGTGGAAAGAGACCAATGGATAATGATCACAAGAAATGATTTTATTTATGTCCTTATCTGTAGGATCAGAAGAGGTTTTGTCCTGGAGACAATATACATAACTTCTAGGTAAATAATCTCTTTTCCTTGTATAGTTTTACGCTTCACTAGGTACTCACCTGCTACTCAGCTGTAGAACACTCTTTGTTCAGAAAGAATCAGAGAAAGCTGTGGACTGTTGTGTGACTTGCAGTAACTGGACCCAGAAAAGAGTCTGCAGCTGCAAGAGTCTTATTTGTCTATGTGCCTTATTAGCTAGAAGTAAAGTTCTCAATGAAGGCTGCTGAAGGCACAGCTCTTTAGTATGGAGGCTAAGAATAAAGATTGTGGCCAGGCTTGTGCTATATATTTGGCTGACTAAAATGCACTTAGGCATTAGTTCCTGCACATACAGAATAGGTGTAGTTCTGGTGGATGTGGGTGTAATTTGGAAAAATAAAGATAACAGTTGAGAACTTCTCCTAGCCATCAAAGTAGTAAGTCCAAGTGTTACCAGAAAACAAATTTACTTCAAAGTATTTTCATTCAATTTATCTAAGGTAATCAGTGAGCTACTGAAGTACCTGTGCTAAATGATTTGTTTGTTTACAAGAAGAAAGCTGTACTCCTATGGTTTTGAATAGTAACGTAACTATTGAAGCCAGGGTACAATGGATGCTATCAGAGAAGCCCCATATGGGTGCACTTTAGATCTTTTGAATACCACAAAAGTTTAGTGACCTAGAAATGAATCAATAAAAAGCCATCCTCTATCTGACAAATTGAAGAACTGAGGGATTCTTACAGATGCATTGGCTTTAACAATTCAAGATACACTGTTTGTAAAGGCTTTCTGAGACACATTTAATCCTTAGAGTATTGTAGCAGACTGTGAGGTGTTTTATATTTAGATCACTCTCCAATAGTTCATTTTCTATATTTACTGTAAGTTTACTGTTTCAGAAATCAATGTAAGAAGACTAAAGGAAAGGCAAATGCTGAAATGAAGTGTCCTTACACTGAATGTAAATGTTTTTAACTTGTGAAATTGAAAATTCCTTATTGTTTTGCAAAATATGTTTTCAAATGCATATGGCAGTGTAAGAACCTCTCTAGTCCTGCTACGTTAGAAACAATTCTATCATTCAACAAAATGAATTATCATCTTGGAAAAGGGTTTATATCCCTGTTCCCCATTGCTTCACTTCTATAGCTTGTTTTAACATTTCAGCATTTCAAATAAATTGGAGTTAAGATTCTTCTTAAGTACTACAGCTTTATTTCCTCTTAGTTTAGTTAAATAATCAACGCACAGTATAATTTCTTATATTTATCCATGGTTTATGGATTTCTGTGTTATGTTTGGCACAAAATTGAGTGTGTTGTTTACTTTATAAGGAATAATTAATATAAAAAATGATGATCCAGAAAGACTCTGTGCACATACACAAACCATAAAATACTTGGACTAAATGAGATATTGGCTTATACTCCATTAAATGTTAGTTAGATCCTGTCCATATGCAATATGACTCAATGTTTCTGTTCCTCAAATGGTGAAGGAGGTCAACTTTAACCTGTAGATAAATATTTAAAAGATGAAGATTTTGGGTTCACCACAGATTATGTAAATGTTACAACTGAGGATCCTTCCAGAGCACCCAATTAGTGTTCCTTTTTCTCCCTTTTTCAGGGGGAGGGAGGTCTAACAAAATTTTATCCCTCCACTGACATCTGCTGCAGTGATGTGATTATATGGGAGCCTTGGTGGCTTCTTTCAGGTAGCTCAGACAATATAAAAAAAAAAAAAAGAATAAGAAGATACCATGCTGTCCCTTTGATTTCTAGAGGGCTGTGGTTCTTAAATTGAGAGCTTCATAGATGGAGATTAGCACATGGAAGTGAATAAACTGTGAATAATGTATTACTGATTATATTGCAGTAATCAACCAAAGCACAAATAGCTAGAGAGTGACAGTGTTTATGGGGCAGGAGCTGCATGTGTTCTTGGACTCCAGTTATAAGGCAGAATTGCTCTGCATATGGGTTTTATTCTCGTTAACACAGTTTAAGATCTAAGCAGGCTTCAAAGACTGTAGTTACAAAATAAGGCTGTAATACTCAAGACTTTAGATAGTGTCAGATCTACTTTTTGCTTCTGCAAGTGTAGTTTGGTCTGCATTGAGTTTTGTCTCCATCCTAGTCTCATATATAATCTATATCTTCAGTCACAGCGCAATGTATGGAGCCAAGCTACTAGGAAAACAGTTCTTTAGTAACACTATTAATGGCTTTTTAAGTATGCAAGAGTAAACTATAAAAAATATTTAATTAAGAGCACCAAACTTTCATGGAAATTACAGTTTGTAATTCTGCAATACTTTTGGAAATCAATCTTGCTGAAATTTTAATAAGGAACCCAGCCCTGTCCACAGTAAGCTTTTGTCAGTACTGCACTTTTCATGAGACTGATCTGTCTATTTTTCACTATACTATTAGTTTTTAAAAATAGAAATGTGTTAAGGGAAATATATTAGGATAATAATGCCTGCTAAGCAGGTTAACAGTATCAAAGGTAGATTATATTCATATAATCAGACTTATTAAAAGCCTCAGACTCTACAATAAACTGGATATATCAATGGCTAGTACTAATAGCAATTGTGTTAGTATTGTTGTATATTCTTTGGCATATTTGGATGCCCAGTTTTATGTAATTTCCTGTTTTAGTGACTGTGTTAGGAAGCATATTTCTCTATCTTGAAATGCTGCTTTACAGTCACTTCTAGTTCATTTCTTGGGTTTAATGAAAAGGAAACTTTTCAATAAGTATTTCTGCTTAACAACAAAGTAAGTAATCTTGATGCTATATCTGTAGGGATTATTCTGAAGAAGAAAGAAATGAAAAAAGTAAGTTTTCCAAATTTAAAAGTGACATAAAAAAAAAAATCCAGGAAATAAAATCTCATCTACCCCATATCCCATGGAGGATGGGGCATATGCCTTGGACAACTATTTCTTCTCCAGTGAATATAAAAACTTGTGGTTTGAATTTCTTTCTCTTGTTGATCTAAGCACTGAAAGTGTCAGTACTTGTGCATGATATTAGGAGTGTAGCAGTGCCATACTTTCTCTAATTTGTTTAAGTTTCCCATTGCTATTAATGTTCTTTCTCCTCTTTGGATAGACATCTTTCTTCCTTTCTTTCCTTCCACTCCACTTCACTGGTTCTTTTTGATTCCTAAGATCCAAACTATGCTATTCTGGTACATATCAAAGTTATATCCTTTTTGCTTTTCCTTCTTTAGTATTTTTTACAAGTTAGATGTGAATGACAACTTTCTTATTCTCAGCCTTTGTTACTGTTTTTGTATTTGTTTGTTTGTTTTGTTTTTTTAATATTTTCATACATGTTTTATAATAGGGAGGAAACTGTTTCCAAGTCATGCAAAGAATGCATTGAGTCTTTTTGGTTCTGTATAAAGAAAATCTGTCTGTATTTTTCTGCCACAACATCCCTGTGTATTGTCTTCCAGCAGATGTAACAGTGAAACCTTACATTTGTGCATTTACTTTTCCCTGAAACAAAATATTTCAGATATCTTTCTGAATAAATGTCAGAAATACGTTTTTTTCCAAAGGGCATGATCTAAAATTTTACTAGACAATTAATCCAGTAGTTATATTGTTAGGAATTATTATTTTTGCTAGCATTAAAGGTGCTGTTCTTTATATTTTATAAATATAAAGAAAATCAGAGGTAGTTCAAATTTTGGTTATTATTTACTCATTCACTTCCCCCATAGTTTTGAGTTATGATAAGTTTTAACTGTATGAGGCTTATTAAGACTTTCTAATTCTGGTAATTTCTGATATTTCTTTCAGCTTCTTTGTTGCAAGTTAAATCTTAGCCTTTCTGAAGTCAGTGAGAGTTTGTATTTTTATTTTGGTAGGGTAGTATTCACAGTGACTTTTAACAAGTGTTGTCTTCTTAAACTGTGAGTTCATGTGTCTCTTGAATGTGTTCATGATTTTGCTCTGGTTACCTTTCAAAAACTGCATTTCAAATTGTCGATTTTTTAATTTATTTTGCCTATTTCTGTAGTTCTCAAGTTGTGAAAGAAATGCAGATGTAAGAATGTGTCTGTATCAAATGATAACTTTATGTGGCCTGCTAAAGCTACATATGATTAAATTTGAAATGCATCAATTAATAGATATCTTAAGAAAGTTGATTAATATTTTAAGTATTAAAAATTAACAGAATTCTCCTAAAATGAACAAAACCCTTTCCCACTGAACTATGATTTTTAACAATCTTAGTTGATACTTATGGGAAATGTTGTTAGGAAGATACCACTACTTCTGTATCCCATACTTATCTTAAAATCAAATACATGATTGAGAACTATTTCTCTGTCTTGGAAAATTAAGAATACAATTTTATCAAAAATTATTTTTAAAACTTTGCAATGATATTTTACCTATTATTTCTGTTGTACATTATATACTCTAGGAGGTAAACCAAAAGAGGGCTTTTGTAGTTTTGTGAACATACAGGAGGGTGGTTTCTCAGAGGAAAAAATAAAAAATTCCAACCATTCTTGTTTTCCCAGAGGAAGATAAATATGGCCTTTACTCCAATCTGTTGTTCAAGTATTTTCTCGCAGAGGGAGTCATCTGTGGACATGACTTGTTTGTTGCTTCTGCTAAAGAGCATCCTGACAACATCTTAAAGGTAAAGAAGTCTCATAGCTTTTGACAAGTATAGCTGTCATCTCTTAATGAATTTGAATACATTTTCAAGTGTTTATGTTGTGTAGGAAGAAATTTATTAATCTTGGTGATTCATAAGAATGTGTTGAGAAGTGCAGGAGTATTTATACTAGCCAGGATTTGGGAGTTAAATTTATCTCACTAGCCTCCATCTGTGGACCATGGAGTAAGGTCCTCAGAAAATCAAATCAGGCTAGGAGACTGCTTATCCTTTAGTTTGGGTATGGACAGAAACCAGCCAGACTTAGCTGGCTTAGCTGCATGGTTTGAGTAAACCCAACTGTTTACATTTTCCACCTGGCTATCAGGAAGTGTAGTTAAGCTGCTTCCAATATATTGTGGTGAAAAAAGTATACAATTTGTGTAGATATTTATTGTATTTTCCTATAGAAAAGAAAAATATCATTTAACACCTTTACAACTTCCTTTACACTTATCTTTCATTCTGACTGTCTTCTGCTAGGAAACATGGTCAGCTTTGGATCAGGTCATATAGAAAGGTTCTTTTCAGACTTCAGTGAACTCCTAGTCAAACACTGATAGTTTCCATTATAAGGAAATTATATAAGGGAAAAAAACCTGATCAACACTGCAAGTGTGAGGATAATCTTACAAAATTTCATTAAATATTTTACGTCTTTCTAAGGCTGCTTTTTTCTAATATCAGAAGTAACATGTAATTTACTGATTACTTCTGCGTCAAGTGAAGTCTGGCTATTTCCTTAAGAGTCTTCAGAGACTATTTCTGGACAAAATAATTACTTTTCTTTTTTCTTACCTTGTGATGGTAGATTCTATACCTTATCTATTCAACATCTTCAGTATTCAGGAAAAAGTGTATTTGTAATGAAATTATATGATTGTGATCATGAAAAATCTAACAATTTTTTCTTGAATCTTAAAGAGCGTTCATTTAATGGTGAATTTTTTTATCAATTGTCTAGTGGTTTAGAATATAACCTGAACAAATAGGTTAGAATTTGATGGAGAAATATGAATTACTTCTTTAAATATTTGGTTTTAAATAACTGATAATCAAATCATTGTCTCTCTGACCATACAATCATTGTGATTGTTATTCTCATGAAATTCACATTATTTAAGTTAATATTTTTGTCGCACTGCATTAAAATTTCTTAAAATGGAGTAGCTAAGATAGATTTTATTCTTCTTTCATTCACCTTTTGACTCAATTGTTCATAGCATGTCATATTTTTCCTAGCTCTTGTTCTTTATGCTTTTGCAAGTTAGATACATACATCCTTCTTGTACCAGTTTGAGTTTGTGGTCAGTTAGTTCGATGTGACTTACTGAGCTCTCTTTGATTGGGAAGAAGTTTTCCTTCTTACTTCTCAGGGATAGCACGATGTAATAATACTACATTCCTCTGTTGTAACTCCATAGTGGTGTTTAATTTAATGGACAATATTACTACAGGAAAGTTGATGAAACCATGATTTTGTTTTCTTCCTGCATTTCTGTGTTTATCCATCCAGCAGTACTCTTTTCTATGTTTTCTACTCTTACCTTGACTATTCAACGCTTCCTTTGCAACAGACAAGACAGAGTAGAGTTGATTTCTTTGGTTTCTATCGTCTTGCAATTGCCTCAGTGAAGTAACCCTGTCATACGCTAGGCATCAATCTAGAAAATGACCTACTTGCACACTTGGAAAGCTTAGGCACTTCTTGAGACAGTAATAGGTGTTACATTATTGTCTAACCTGGAAAAAGTCTTAAGACTGGTGTTGGCCACAGTTAAGTCTCCCAATCACAGAGTCAGAGTTTTCCCTACAATGGCCTCACTTGACTTTTAAAAGAGAGGACCTTCAGGTGCTTCAGGAAGTCCTCTCCTGTCAGAAAAATGAGCTTCTTGGGATTTAGATGTCTCCACCAAGTCAGGATTTTAATATAACATATCTGACCAATTAATAACATTGCATTTTAGTTAGTGAGACTAGTAATTAATTTATTTTCAGTATCTGATTGGACTGTATTCTCTGCTGGAAGGTCCACATTGATATGATACACATCAACCCAAATTATACATTTTATGCTTGGTTTTTATTTTATAAAATTCAGGTATGGATTCAATATACTCTGTAGGTAGTATTCTAATTAACTGCTGTTTTACATAAAGGTAGTTCGTTAACTGCCTTACGTCCGTATTGTGTGGTCAATCTATTTGTTGTCTGCTGAGATGCCATAATTGCCTTATTCTAGTTTTATGATGTGATTGGAAGTTTCTTGGACCTATAACCAAGACAAATATTGCTGGTAGTAGGAAGGGGAAAAGACATTCTTATAAACCATAATTATCTTGAAATTGTGTATAACTAAAAGACAAGCAGAGGATAAAAAGCCCTGATCAGCTGCCTAAGATATATTATATTACCACCCACCAATTTATCCATCATCCTTTGAAAACATATTCATGCCTTTTGTACTCAAAGCTCCTTCAGGAAATTGGCATTAAGACGTAATGCTGAAAAATTATACACCTCTGGTGAAACCTACAGAACTGTATGCATCGTGCTTTTTAGAAAGTATTTTAAACATTTGAGAGCCTTTCTGTTAAATCTATATTCCTCAAAAAAAGACAACTTTTTACTATATGGGCATAAATATTGGGAATAGGACATAATATAGGAAATAGTGTGGTATGCTGTTGTGATCGATCACAAAATAAAGCTGATTGCAATGGAAAACTAATTCAATAATAAAATGACAGAAGGAAACATTATATCTTAACTTTCCATTTTCGGTACCACACCTTATTAAGTTCAGACTACAAATTATGAAAGGCTCTTATGTGCTCAAGCTTAAAACCAGAGAAACTAATAAACTAGATTGGGCTTTTTCATGTAGCCTTCCTTAGCCACTAAACACAGTGATGCTCTATTTCTTCTATAATTCAGCACTCTAAAGTTCATGCCAGCTATTTTGAAGATTCATATAGTGTATGTGTTTGAGAATGGAATGTACAAATTTGAGTATATGGTTGTATTTATTCCAGAGGAAATCTTCACTTAAACACTGTTACGCTTGTTGCAAGAAACAGCAAGCAAAGGGGCTGAGTATTTCCTTGAACATTACTGTAGCCAAAACTAGAACAAGTTTGCATCCACTCCAAGTTAGGCAGGGTACCAAACTGACTTCTGGAAGCCATAAAAATATAGTAACTACATAACAGCTTAGTTCTTTATGCCCATTCTCCTTGTTCGTTCCAAAGCATGGTTCCAGTGAAGTTGTATGGGTGTGAAAGAGGATGCTGGGAAAAAATAATCGCTCTGGTTTAAAAAGTATGAAATCCTTTTAAGCAGTACCCATGCTGGGAACTCTCTAAAGTGTAAAGATTAGTATTAGATTGGCCTGGACTTTTGACAAAGAAAAAGATTTTCCAGAACCAGAAGAAATAAATGTTTGGGTAAATTTCAGGTTTCCTATCTCCCAGTCTTTGGCTGTTTAGTAGGATATTTTCTTTCATGATCTTAGTAATGAAATTGCACTTGTTTTTAAATACAGATCTTATTTGGCCTGTTGAATGTATCATAAAAGTAGTAGCTTAAAAACTTCAAATGTTTAGGCTTCAGTGTTCACAGATAACTATATTACAAGTCCAGTTGGTAACTCTGTAGAATTATTTGCTCAATTAGTGAATTATTGCTTACAGTGCTCATCTTGAAAAGTGTTCATGAATAATGCTGTTATTAAACCTGCTAAGGGTAGAGTGTTATACACTGCAGCAGAGTTTACACAATTTTGGACAATGGCAGACTTAAGCATTCATGAACTGATTAAAAAAAAAAATGAAATAAAAAAAAAATACCATCTAATCTCCTGTGCATTCCTGAATTTCAGTGTTGTGAAATGTGAGCCATAGTGCAAGGAAGTTACAGCAAAGAGTTTGATGACTTTTCTGTATGGTTTACTTCTGTGTACATGAAGTAAGAGAATATATTCACGTGGCTTAAAAAAAAATACCCCTTAGACTACTTTCAATTAACCTTTTTTTATTTCATAAAACAGAGCAATATTACTTCCCTTTTCTCTTCACACAGTTCTCATTTATCCTGAGTTGACATCCATTTGGTCCTTTTGAATGTCAAAGAAAAATTTCAGCAGAACAGCCTTACCTGGAGATGGAAATAAATTGTTGTGCAAGGGCCACGGAAAGGAGAAAAATTCAGTATCCAGTCAGTTGTGTTCTTTAACAATAGACCTTGTCTTCACAAGTGTTTACAATCAAAATAGAATCCTCCCCCCTTTTGGGAGTAGGGCCTTTTAAACTGACATTTATATAATACATTATTGAAAAGAAAATATTTACCCTTCCTGACTTACCATCTGGTGTCTTTTAAATACTAAAAAATTAACATAATGAAAAAGAGCCTTAAATTCATGTGAGTTTAAGCTATTTAAATATTGTTGCAGTTAGAAATCAACAGCGAAACATACTCCCTCTAAGACTTTTTTATTTCACTTTTCTTTAATCATACCTGTGATAAACCCATGCAAACAACATATTTATTGATACATAAATAGATAATGTTTTAAATTCTTAAGTACTATTAATTATACAGTTATTGAAACCTGTTAAGGATCAAAGGATTTTACATAAGAGGGATTTCACGTACAGCTTGGATTATGTTGCTACATAATAGCACAGTAGTACTTCTTTAGCATTGTAAAATAGCTTAGAGAGGAGTATGATGCCTATAGTTGGTGTAATGCATTGGTAATTAAGAGGGTGTGAGGTTAAGCTTCATTAACTGCTGTGGGATTGTATCTTGGATTTTATTATCCCCCAGAGAACATAAGAAGTGAGAGAGGTCAAACTGTTCGAATCTGATTTTGCTTCGTGCATCTGCCAAAACAAGGCAGGCAAAGTCATGTGGCAGCAAACACCAAAGACCTGGGTTGCTAGCAGATACGGGTTGTACACCTTTTATTACAAAGATAAAAGATTTATTAATCAAATAAATGATTTCATGTTTTCAATAAAACCTTCATCAGCTTGGTTTGTAGGAAATAAGATTATTTGAATTGCATTGTCATTTCGTATTAGAACTTTAGAAAAAAATGTTGTCCCAAACTTATTTTCTTAAACATAGCAGCAAGCTTCCTTCTCTCTTTTTTCCTTCCTACATCTCACCCTAGTCCCAGGCAAATGCCCCAACCAGACTGTGCTTAATAACTTTAGCACTTGTCTGCCTTTTTGTGTATTCATGCTGCATAGCAAAGACGTATTTTTGTTGACCCCAAGAAATGCTGGTTTTTTTCTTATTTTATTTTAACTAATGCACTGCTACATGCTTTGGGTTTTTTATATACCTTTTGAGAGATTTGTCTTTTTTTTTAGCCTGGGAGAATGTAACAGTTCTCAGGAGTTGACGCACTGACGCCACAAAGCTTTTCAAAGCTATGTGATGTGGGAGCTGAGACAGTTTTAAAGCAGAAATAGGTTAAATAGAAATATCATGGGCTGACAAATCAACTCTCCTTTCCTGAGTCTTTTGGGTTTTATTCTCAAATTCTAGATTAAATTTTGGAAGTAACTTTTAAACATTTTAATAATCTTGTGTTTTTGTGAAATTCTGATTTTGATTCTAAGAATATAATTTTTTTTAATGTTAAATAGGCTCACAATCCCAAATCCTTTTTTAAATTCTGATAATTTCAGAAGAATCTTGGGTGCCTTTTATATACGATAGAGAAGAATAGTTCTCAATCAGAAATAATGATTCAGTAAGGCTGCTGGAAACTTTGTTTCTCAATTTGTAGTGAATCTGGGAGAAGGGGAGTTGCACTAATGCCCTGCTCTTGAATCTTCCACATGTAGATTTTTTGAGGAAAAGCCCAGGCTTAGCCATCTTTAAATGTAACTCATGGAAACCATGCTCTCCACTGCTCTCCGTGTGTGTTCTGCTGTGTATTTTTCACTCCAATTTTTGTATAGCTTTGCCAGAAGAAGCCTGTGTTCGGTGCCTAGTTTGGCTGCTGGTCTGCTACACCCTTCCCAAATCTCTTTCAGTTTGCCTTCTATTTTAAGAACAGTCTGAGAACTGATGAACGCTTTGTAGTTCTTGGACAGTAATGAAACCTTTCGTGACACTGAAGAGTTGTGAAGTATATATCCAACCAGCCAGCCTTGAGCTTTGAGAATATACCTGTGTTATGACAACTGAAGACTTCTTCTCACTTAGGTGCTCTGTATCACTCAGGCTTGGTCAGGTTTCAAAGAGCCATTTCCTTGAAACAAATACCATTTAATTTGCAGTGTCAGAAGAGGGGAAAACCTTTTATTTCACTTCTACTTATAAAGATAAAAAGAGGATATTAAGATAAAAAGAGATGTTTGGGTCATTTCAATATTTTCAATAATGCACATAAAGCAGGTTTATATAACTGTGTTCTGTGTCTGTAATTCTCCCCAGACCCAAGCCTACTAACCAGTTTTAAGCTCTCTCCCTTTCCAAATGTGCTTATGCAAAGATTTTTTAAAATTATGGACTGGGATACACCAATCAGTACATTAGGGAGAAACAGCATTAGTGATGACCTAGGTATTCTGTGTAGTCCTTTACCAGCCTAATGAAGGCGTGCATGTTGGCTTCTAGTCAACGCAGACGTACCTTCAAACAGCAGCTACATGTTCTGCTTCTCTTCTCTACACTTTAGTGTACAGGGGATGGGAACAAGGGTAAACAGAAGCTGGGGAAAGGGTGAGAAAGTTAGGATACAAATCTGGAGGTAGGCAATCTTTATTAGTTCTGTTCATTAATCTTCATCTAAAATACGTTCAAATTACAGGTAGATCATGGAAAGGATTGACTTTTTTTCTTAATTGTGCTTAAGTGCATTTATACCAGGTGCAGCTCAAGCAATTCATCTGCAAAAACACTGCTCAGCTCCAAAGGCAGACTACCTTTTCCAGACTGCAGTTGAATTAGATGTGAAGCATGCTAAGAGTCCCTAAAGTTCACAACCAACACCTGCAAGAATATTATTCAGGATCTATTTCCTTTAGAGCAAAGTGTTTGTTGGCATAAAAATTATATGTTTGTGAAACCTCTAGTCCCAGGAATGTCTTAAGTCTTAGTGGATCATGTGAACATGTTTCTTGTATAGGGACAAGAACATGGTACATTCTTCATCTGAGCATGGTAGTTATTAGATAAATGCATTTTGGAAAAGCAACTAAAGAAATTAGAGTTGCTTTCAGTGTGAGGGAGTTCAAGTGCTCCTGGTTCCTTCTGTAGGGCAATAAGGGCCAAGACTGCATAGAACAGACCTAAGCTGATGCATATGCTGACTGCCATGGTGCCGAGTCAAAGGTTTTCTCCTGTTGCTATGTGTGAATTTAGTCACGTTTAAACAATCATTGTATAATGGTAGAAGTTTTTAATTATGTCAGAATAAAAATCTCTTTATTATGTCAGAAAGGCTATTTCAGGTGGATACTTAGGTTTTCGGCTATGGCAGCCAAAAATCTTTATTAGCTTCAGGTGAAACTGTTTTTCCTTGACCTCTTCATCTGTTTCATTCTTAGCAACAGCTAAGACATACCACAGTGCCTAATTGTGTTGCACTGATAGCGTGTCTGTCTCTGATTGTTTTGGACTGAGCTTCTCGGGTGTCAACACCTGGTATTTGTAATGTCTCCCTCCTGTATAGTACCAGGTAAAAGGTTTTTGTTCCTGCAAGGCAGGAACTTTTTTCAGTGTTATGTGAGGGTACTGAAGTAGCTTGCACTTTATCAGTAATACTGATATAAATATAAAACCTTTCACACCTTATTATCTTGTCCTCTGTTCTATTTTAGCATAAAATACAGTTTCTGTGTAAAACATACGTTGTGTGATTATATAAAAGGAAAGGTACATAGCTGAATGCCCCTGTCTCAAAGTCCTCTTTGACAAAGTAGAAATGAACCAGTAGTGCACGTGACAGGCAATTGCAGTGATTCTGGAGGAGAAAAATATTTAATAGCATTTAGAAAATATCGGTACTGTTTTGCTCTTTCCTTACAGTAAAGATGAATGGTAAAACATGCCAGTTCCTGGATTTCAGGTTTGTGGATGATGTAGCTGCTCAGTGACACTACAGCAGGCTGAAGTAGCAACTTCTTCTATCAGTGGTAGGATCTGAAACCAGGGAAGCTCAGGGATTTTGATGAAATGCTTAGGCAGGATTTCATTATCTCTTCCAAACTGCGCCTGGCCCTTGTTTTCAGAAAAACAGGGGTTACCTACCACTAGGAAAAGTTGCAGGTAGTACCTGGGAGCCAGCTGATCTCGGTGAATGAAAGAAAGAGATATCTGGAGATGTTGTTTTGGCCTGCAGAATTATTCCTTTACAGAACTCACTTTTTAAATTAAGGTTGATCAAATTTATTTTTTTTAATTAGTATAATTGAGCAATATTTTGAGATGATCACATACCAGCAGGTCTTCACTGAAAAAGAAACACCTTTTTACCTTATCCAGCTTAAAGCTATGAATAACTGTATCAGGTAATTAAATCTGCATAATAGTTTTAACTGTTCAGTAATTTGTTTTCAAAATAGCACCTATTTGGAAAATAAGATTAACTCTTTATTGTGGATATCCGAGTTATAAAATTAGCAATTCAAAGTAACAAATTTCTTCATTTTTAAATATCCTTTATATAATGCTCTTCAAAGTAAATGCAAATAATTTGTATTGGCATATATGTGAAATGCATTGGCATGCTTGTCAGCTCATGTTTGTACTTTCTGAAAACATTTCTGTACAGTGTTCTGTTTTTATTTTCTCCTATCTGTCAGAAATCTTTGTCTTTGGTTTGAAAGTTTCCCAGCTTTCTTTCTGGGTATATATAAGGAAACTTTGACAAAAGGAAATTTCTTTTTTAACTGAAACACCTGTTAAAAATCTATAAATTCAATGAAAGCTGTAAATACTAATGTAAAATTATAATACTCGTGTACCTTTCCTACCCATAAAGCTTAATCTTTACAACCACAGTAATATGACTGTATTGTGTACAAGGGTATCTTTTAAACAAGCTATAAGAAATCTAACTCTGTACATACCTGTTCTCATGAAAAGCCTTTACCAGGCTTTTGCAGTTCATTTTCAAAATGAAAGTAAATACAGTAAAATTATTTTCTCAAAGTTGTTACTTGCATCTTCTGCTTAGCTGCAGAAGCTAGGTACAGTTGTTCTATTTCTTCAGCTTTACCAAAGTAACTAAATACAAGTTTTCATAGCTTCTATCCCCTTTGATCTCAGGAGTATAGCCACCAGGCACTGAAAGAGAGACAGAAACAACTGTCCTGGAAGGAGAAACGTTTGTTCTCAATTTGTCAGTAGTTGTAGATATTATGTTAATTTACACTAAAGAAACAGAAACAACACATGTTGTTTGTAAGATTACATATTGAACAGTATACAGGTTTTATCTCTTGTATTCTTTAATACTGAATTAGCGTAATACTAAACCCAAAAGGGATTCCTTTAAACTTTATCTTCTTTATGTGTCTGTTTGTACCATGTCTGCCTGCAGAAAGCTGTGAGTGTCATTCACATGTTTAGGATCAGTATCAGCTCAGCCTATGTTCAGTGTTTCATGTGTATCACATACTTCAACAGAGATTCTTCTAAAGTTTTCAAATTTGGGTTGGTTTTTTGTTTTCTTCACACCTATTACCTTGTAACAGAAATGCTGGCTAGCTCTATGTATTTTAAACCCCTGAGATCACATCTCAGCTCTCTCTCAAGTGTCTTTGCTTAATGAAAACAACTTTCAAATAAGTCTTGATTTAATTTTAAGCAGATAAAAAGTTCTCGTCCCCTCCAACTTACAAAGATGGGAGATAAAATTGGGTCAGAAAATTTGGTTGCACTTCATTCTTCCAGTAGATGCAGAAGCCCAGTGCACAAATTCTGAGTGATGTGCTTGATATCCACCCAAAGCCGTTTACTTTTTCAGCAATGCATCAAGGGTAGAAAGCAGAAAGTTTGTAATAAAACATTGTTCCTAATCTAGGTCTAGATGAGAGCTGCAGTTCTCTCCTCTTAGAACAATTAAATCCACCTCTGGGCAATGTTGGGCTTTTTATACACTTGCATGTGTTGTTTGTGCAGAGTATACAATGGGATATTTCCATTCTGCATTCTTATATTTATTTTATAATTCATTTTTCCCATATTAATTACATGTTTTTTTCATGCTCAGTATTAATAGGAGCCATTTTTTCAAAACAGTTAGTTGTAAAATCTGTAACAAAACCTGTCCATTATATTAAAGTAACTCTGGGGGCCAGGTGGGATAAAAGTCTGAACTGCCATCTCGACAGTAGATAGCTGACATTCTTTCACTCTCCACCTGTAGGAACTTCCATCCCCTTTGCTTGACAATACCCACCAAAATCAACTGGGAGGAGAAGAAGCAACAGCTGTGAAGTCTGAAGACTTTCCAGATTCTATGAAAATAGCCTGGCGCTACCAAAATTTACCAAAAATGGAGGTAATCAGGAGTTCATGCTTTCATCCTTTTGCAGTCAAAATGAGTTTGCATAGTCAATGTTTTTCTGTGGAATCTAGACAACAGAACTGCTAATGGATAGTGTTACAAGATTGCCTCTTGAGGGTATATTATCAGACACCATTACATTTTTTGATTAGTGGAGATATGGAAAGAGAATTTGAGAATTTGCAGGAACTGTGAAACTTCATACAGACAATGATAATTTAAAAGAAAATCAACATTAAAGTTCCATGGGATTTTTCAGTTAATATTATTAAATTGAGACAGCTTTTTATGAATGTTTGAATAATTTGGTCACTTACAAACTTTGCCCAAATTTACTTGTACACAAATTACTTTAGTAAGTACTGTTGATTAAACCTACTTGATCTCTGTAGTGAAAGTACTGTGTGTAGCAAGCTGTTGACCTGCTTATCCATGTGCATAACAACTAAAGTAAGCACTTGAGATTATATCAGCTTCACTGTCACTAGAATCTAATCACTGTGCAGGGAGAATATAAGACACAAGCCCAGTGGTTAGTGTTTCAGAGTTCACAGTTGTTAGGGTCTTGTGAATAATATCTCCCATGGCCACTAACTTTCTTATTTATTCTAGTGGCACAATCAACCTTTAATAAAGTTACAGCATCTCTGACTATCCAGAACAAAAAACTTGTTTTGTCTATACATTTATAAATTCTGGTTTAGATGTAGTCATAACTGCCTAGTAAGTTCAGTCATACTCTTAAAAAACATAATTGGAATGTGACAAAATGATCTTACAGGGCTTGGCATGTTTGGTTTTCTGTGAAATTGCACGGACATGGCTATATAGTTGTGTCAGAAAAGACTTATATATGGTGACATGCCAAATCAAACAGCCTCCAGGGTAATCATATAATCTCATCAATTTTAGTATTGTGGAGCTTGCTGTGCCACTCTGAGCTGTCCCTAAAATAATTTGTTTTAAAATCAAGCAGGATTCCTTGTACATCGATATGGAAACAATTGCGTGTCACTAACGAATGGTGTGCCGATGTTCTAGCAAAATAGAAATATATCTAAATAATCCAGTTAGGTGTGCACTCATCTTCTAGAACTTCGAAGAAGTAATCACTTCTTCCACTAGCATAATATTGCTCCCCAACACATTTGTCCTCGATCACAGAAACTTGATTATGCAAGATAGAGTAAAATGGTCGATCTTTTGTGGGGTGTTTCCCTTGTTATCATTGTCACTTCCTGAATCAAATGCTGATTAGACTGAATAGTTGAGGTACAATATTGTTCATGTGCGTGTTAAATTTATTTTTAAAATGAAAACTTGGAAGTAAAAGTCTAATTCTGTATACCTATAATTCCTCAGGATATTCTAATTAGTGAAAATTCATTTTGAAATTTATATTTTTCAGTACTTTTTAATGCAGTTATAAAATTTTGGTGTGCTGCTAAATTAATTTGACTGCTGAATGTACTCTGTTGAGGAGCAATCTGATACTGCCTTGCAGCACCCTGGATGTTTAATACACCTAGTGCTGTCATTTAAACAGCAGCCTCAGTTGTGATTTGTTCTTTGAATTTTCTTTTGGTGGAAAAAAATAACATTGAATAAAATTTCAAGGCATGTTTTCCAAATTGATTGAGCTAATAAATTAGTACTTTTTCAAAAAACATCTATCAAATGGTTTCATGTATGAAAGAGAGGACATAGTTTTGCTTTTAACTAGAACTCTAAACATGTTATCTGCTAACTTTTCCATTGAGTATCTGGCTTTACATGAAGTAAGAATGCTGAGTAAAAGCTGCCTTTGTGGTGTTTTTATTTCTAAGTAATGGAAGAGATTTTCATTAATAGTGAGATATTACCTTCTCATTTACTAGACCTCGTATAGAGTAGCCAGGTAACTAAGTTTTCTTCTCATACATGGTATTTATATTAGTATTCTTCATAACTATAGCAGTTTCTCTTTACATCTTGCATATACCTTGTACATCACAAAAAACCCAGAAGGTTTAAAAGAAATCTATCGGAGTAACAGGTCATGTTGAGCTTGATGTGCCTTTGCCTGTTTGTTACTTTTAGCTGTATCAGAGGTTAATTTCACTGAAACTTTCGAGTATGTGGGTAGCCTGTTTTGCAATGCAAGACAGTGTGGGTTTTTTCTTTTTCCCCCCTTCTTTTTTTTTTTTTTTTTTGAATGAACTGCTTATGTTCTTGGGGCAATATATAAACTGTCACAGCATGAAATCAATTTTCTGCCTTGATTCATCCTAAATCTGAGATTTCTAGCACATTAGTATTGCAATTAGAAACATTAACAGCAGACGGTAGCATAAAAGCACACTCTGCTCACTGACAATTTAGTGCATTTCTCCTTGTGCAAAATGGGAATCCAGGAAAGAACAGGCTTGAGCCTCCAATCCACTCATAAATTTAGCAGATCAAACTTAAGAGGAATGAAAAGTCTCTGCTTCGCACTCTCCATGCTTATTCTGCTAAGGCAGATTATTCATGCTTACTTGATTCAGGTAGGCTTTTTGCAAGCTTCCCTGCTAAGCCTGGGAATGCAGTACATTGAGGCCTATTCACAGGCTTCTGACATAGACCGAGCTTTTATTGCATGGTGTTTTATTATAGCCAAATCCCAGTCTCCACCCAGTTTGTAGGCACTGTGCTTATTCTTTTGAATCAAGAGAGGTTATCACCTACCTTAATCCATGCAGCAGGGTGGATTAAGGACACCAATGTGCCTCAGGATTCTCAAAGAGGATCCTGGAAACTTCTTGTTTCTTCTTTTTTGCTGTCTTTACTAAACTCTATTGGGCCTCAGTAAGGATTTGCATCTGAAATGGGCAACCTGGAGCTTTTCTCAATGAAGACATCAGATCAAAGTTCAGTTAGTCAAGGCCTTTCTAAAACATTAAGGGGGCTTGGAAGTACACAATAAAAAGATGAGCTCTGGCAGAGATTGCAGTAAAAACATTCTGATCTGTAATCCGGATAAAGAATAGATTATAGGCCAAAGAACAGCCCCTGTTTAAATTGCTTTCAGAATCCTCATTTTAAATACAGTTACATTTTACATTAAAAATATTTAGATTTTAATAGATTGTTATGTGTTGTTGGACTTGCTTCTTTTAAAATCAGGTGCTGATCAATAAATTGGATATTGACTTAGAAAATGTGTTTTTAGATCCGTTTTACTCAAAAAAAGACAGGTCTCATGGCTAGATATATATGAAGAATGTCATGATTTAGTTTTTTTAATTAAAAACTAATTATTTGTTTTAATGAAAAGTTTGGGTTTAGTTTGGTTATTCTATTGGTTTTTTTAGAAAAGATATTGTGTTATTATTACTATTTATATTCCCTAATAAGTGACAAGGCCTAACATCCATTAATCAAATAATTTAAAATCTTGTATGCTAAATCAAATTATTCTAATTAATTGTAACAGTTTAATGCATATTTTAGTAAGCTGCAGCATGAAATAAAGTTCAGAAAATACATAACAAGATTGATTTTAGACAGCTAACTATAAATATATGTCTGGCATGTCTGTATTCTTTCTCTTTACTGTTGTGGTATTTATTTTACTAGCAAGACCAAGGTTTATGAAAACTACAAGCTTTCTGTAATAATTGGAGTGAAACTAAATGATCTGTTGCTCAAGACACCAAAATTCTTGGGCTACCACTACTGTAATAACTCAGTATACTATCATTATTCCCATATATTGCAACAATAACAGATGTTAAAATTGGAGCAGAAGCTGTTCCAAAGAATTTTCATTGTAGGCACACACAATAAAATGTATATATTGGCCTGCTTAAAAGAAAAAATATTTTATAGAATGTTCTAAGTTGTTACAGAACTTACTGAGAAACTTTTCAAATTTTGGGCGTGTTTCTGATCACTCTTAGAAAGTAATTCCATGCTTTTAAGAATAAACAAAAATAGCTGTTAATTTTACCTACCAGTCTAAACTTCTCTTCAGAATGACCTTTAAAAGGCATTCTGTTCTGCAGTGGGAACATGTCTTCACCTTCTCTCTTACTTTCAGCTCTTACCTTTTCTGTCTCACCTGTTCTTTTTCTCAATCATTGAGAAATTTCATTTTATTTTAATCCTTTATAGCTTAATATGTGAGGTGGCTCCTGGTCTTATGGGAGATTCAGCTTAGCAGTAAGTCTTGGAATTGGGAGATAGAAAAATGACTTTTAAATCTTTTTGCACATTCCTGCATAGTGCAGTGCACACTTAAGGTGCAGTCCAGGCTTAGGGTAGTTGTCCTTACGATAGACTAAAAGATGATGTTTCTTTTGACCTGCAAAGCTGCTGTTAAAAGTCTGGGATCCATTTCCTCTGTGTATTTACTAGCAAAACGTATTCAAAATGTATAACTCCTGCTGTGGTGTATATTGAGATTTGGGGTTTTATGATGTTTTATGTACCCAAAATTGAGAATTGATAAAGTATCTTAATTACAGTAAAACATGATTATTGTGTGTCATGTCTATGTAATGCTCAACCTGCTATTTATTCAAAATTCCAGAAATTAACAATAGTTTTTAACTATTTCCTCTTTTTTACAATTTTCTATTAAAATAAGATACATGAGGCTGCAATGGTATTTTTTCTTACTGACTGTAAATGAAGTGAAACATTTTCAAAGTCAGCTGTAAATGTTTAGTGATGTGTAATTCCCAGATACTGAAAAATCAGGTAAGTGGAACATGTCATGGTCTGCACATTTCATATTATCTGTCCTTTTGAAACTTGTGATCATATATCTAGAACATGTGCAAAAATGCTTTCTTGTAAGTACCTGACTGCATTTTGGTGATGCTAATTGGAACAGTAAGGGCTGAATTCTGTGTGAAAAATGTCAACACAGGAAACAGAACTTAGTAGTAAATATTATAATGTTGTTCGACTTGAAGCTTATACTTAAGCCAAATGGGGAAAAAACAGGTATGTCTTTCAAGTGTATTGCTACTTCATTATTTTCTGTTGACAGATAATAAACTAATAGGTTGTAGTAATCAGTATTATTGTTTCCACAGGCCAGCCCAACAACCTCTACAAAGTTTGGCCACTATTATGATGTTTCAAAAACAATGTCTCCAGAACTGTTTCAGTCCATAAAATGGCACAGTTTTTACCTTCCTGCAGAGTTGTCTTTACAGCCTAAAATGAAAACATGGTAAGTTGTAACGCCATGTGCTTCTGCTGTGTGTTCTGATTTTGTCTGTATACCAGTAGTAAAGGATATTTTTGCACCTACGCTTGTGAAAAATCTTGTAGCTGTGCATGGCTCGTAAGCAGTTCAGCTGCAGTTCTCATGCCAGTGCTACATGCCATGACTGGCAGCAAAGCTGCTGTGGCACAGAGACAGCTCAGTATTCTGACTCCTCAGCGGTGGGAGGAAGCAAATTGCAGGGACAATTAAGGCAGACATTACTAGGACAGCCTAGGACACAGCTGCATGTTCAGTCCAGCCCTGCTGACAGCTGAGTGGAGACTGGGGAGAGCTATTACTATCTGTCTGTGAACTACTCCCTGAGCACCATGCCCCATCAGCTTCCGGAGATGTGTGTGTCAGGTAGCTATCAGTCTTAGGAAGATATCCATGCAGTTTTTAGGGCTAAGAAGACAGGCCATCCTTGACCTACATAGCTTAGAATGCTAGATCAGATTAGTTTATTATGTGACTTTTACTTCTTACATCCTACAGCTTCACCCAAGGAAAATACAAAATACTGTGAATAGAATTACAATTACTAATTATGTCTTACACAACATCCCTAATACCAAAGAAAATTGTAAACTCTTCTCTGAATTAATAACTTATTATAGTTTATGTCTATCAGTAATGATTTAAGGAAGACCAAGAGAAAATGAGTGACAGTAGCAGAGACTCATATTAGCCTGTAGCACACACATCCACTGTGTCTTTCTTGGAGACATTTCAAGTCAAGTCAAACATCAAATCTGGGATAGCAATCTCTTTGTTGAGCCCAGTCACTTAATCTATATAACACCTAGTTTTATAGATCCCAGTGTATAGGGCCAGCTCCTGGAAGTAGTAGTACAGTATGCTTTCGTGTGATTGATTTCCATTACAGTACACTCAAATATAAAAACTGAGCTTTATGAAAGCAGCACAATAAGAATCACCTTTCTCAGCTGTAGAAAAGCAAAAGCCAAGTCTAAAACTTTATTTCGGTGTTATGTGATCAAATGTCACTGGTTTGTAAAGTAAGTTATTGTGATGTTGTAAAAAAAAACAACAAACCACAGAACACAACACTTTCAGAAGAAAGCTGAGAACTTCTATTTCATTCTTTTGATAGTAAATATTGGAACTAACTTTATATATTATATATATTATATAGTTTGAGGGGTTTTTTTGTAACAGGGTCAAAGAGGACAGACACAAGAGTATCTGACAGGTTGCAATTGCTTATATTACTATTGAGCAATTAACTCCCTTTCTGTCTTTTTTCTAGCAAACTAGAATGTCTCATGACTGGGCTTACTTCCACTGACTTTATGACTGTCAAGTATTTGTACATTTTACATTAAAATCAAACTAATTCATATGTATAGTATAGGAAATAGACTTAAACTTCTATGCATTTGATTTATAAGCCTTGCTTAGCTCTGATGTTTTCCTTGTGTGCTATCCTGATAAAAGTTCATCATTCTTACAATATGAATTCTATTCTTATTTTTAGTTAATCTAACAGAAAGATTAGATTTGGTTGATTTGCTTAGCAAATCGGTAAAGCACAAAGTGATGAGGTGACAAACATGATCAAATGAAGATGGATTTTGGAAGGCAATAGTGTAGCAGACATCCAGAGGAAGACCTGGGGTTATTAAGTGTCTTGAACTTAAAATATCCTAGCAGTGTGTGATAAATGGTACTGAAAAGCATAACTTAAAAAGCATGAGTGTGATAAACTGAAATTTAATGTGGAAAAGTACTTCTGTTCTTCTCAGCCATAACAAGGCTGTCCAGTTTTTGATAGCATCCTTCAAGTAAACTCTGGAGAGTTAGAGAACTCTCAATCAGAGAAGGTTGTGAAGATGGGTATACATCTAGAACTGGGATGTATGGCCCATGATGGAAGAATGGAAGTTCTCAGATAAATCTAGGCAGAGTCTTGAAGCACATTAAAAAACAACATACAGAGGGTAGTAACTCTGTTGCCTGCTGAAGGTAGGACAAGCAGCAATGGGCAACAGTAAACTGTAGCAGTAGAAATACAGGCTGGAAATAAGGAGGTATTTTTCCAATGATTAGCATGAGAAAAAGTTGCCTTGCAGACACAGGTTGGGAGTATTGTAGAATCTCCATCATTGAAAATCTCTAAGGACAAGTTAGGTAAATATCTGTCAGAGATGGTTTAGATGTAGTTCATCTTGCCTTGGGGCAAGAAGATAGACTACCTGACCTCTTGAGGTCCTTTTCATCCCTATCTCCTGTGATTCTTTAATACATATTAGTCACAGTGTATTAAATCCAATACTAAGTATGAATGTTAGCAATTATTTTACTGCTCTCAAAACATTTATGCTTTTACAAAAACCCAACAGGCTTATACTATATTTTTTACAAATATTGTGGTGAAACTCAGAAGGAGACATTCCTTTCCCAAGGAACAAAAACAAGCTAACAGTCCTGTCAGGGTGATTCATTAAGGAAAGGGGGTTTTGCACACATTTATGTGTATCTGCTTTTTGATGAAGGGACATGAGGACATCATGTGTTTGCTCTCCTTTCTGTAGTTCTGGTACCACATGGCTCAATCAGATTACAGGGTCCCCTTTTGGACAATCCCCCAATATGGGTAGAAGTCCATTGCCCCATGATAAACAATGATTGAAAACAGATAGGAAAGTCTGTTCTCCCAAAGGAAGTGCTAAATGGGAGTGAGTGCTTGGTGCTAAAAGAAGGCATAAACCTCCTCTTTCTTACCTTTTTTATGTTAGGGAAGGGCACTTATGCCATAGCCATAATGCTAGGACCAGGTTAACAGGCTTGTGCAGCTGACAGCAACTGCTTTCCAGTTGTCGTTGCTAGGCTATCCTGGTGTCCTTTTCGTTGCATTGCTAAAGCTGGTACTTAACAGGAAGGCAGAAATACCCTCTGTGATAACTCTGTGATAACAGCATCACAGAAAAAGCTTACTTTCTACCCCTCTACTTCTATCCTCGTTGTTCAGTTGCAATTACTAAAAGAGAAGGTTTGATGATAAAGGGAACTAAAATAATTAACCTGTAGTTTTTCATTAATACTTATAAGTTTTACCTTAAGAATGTATGTGATTTTGAAAAAGAATAATTTTATCTAGAGTCTAAATTTACTGATAAATTTAGATAAAACAGATTTAACTGTCTTACCTAATGGGGTTTCCTTATACATAATAAGGCTATTTGTCATGGTCTTGATAACCTAACCTTTGTTAACTGCTTAGAAACTATCAACAGAGAAGTCAGAGGCTCCGTTGTAACCAGGATACCTTCTTGCCAGCTCCTGCTTTATCCATTACTAAATTGCTAACCAAAAAAAGAGTAAAGAAGGAATTGTTTGAACTCATTATTAGAATTAAATGGTGTTTAGTAACAAAGCCAAAAAAAGCCCCTAGAAATTAGAAAATATCTTGTTTCCTTCCTTAAATATTATGACAAACATTGCCAGAAGGGTAATGCAACTTGTTTTTATAAATAGTGTTTCCCCAGTATTTTTCATGTCTTTTTTTACATAGCATGGTTCAAATTCAAGTAAACAATATTTTAGCAAGAACTAGAAGAGCACCTCTTTTTACATCTTCTAAAAAATCTCTCTTCATCACATTATTTGCTTTTTATTTTTTTCTTTGCTGAAATTTTTTTTCTGATGGATTAATTGAAGATCTATTTTATTGGTTTGTTTTAATTTTGCAACCCTTTAACTCTGAGCTCACACTGTTTGAATCCACAACCCTTGATGGTAATTAGAAAAACTAGAAGGAAATGCCAAAGCTAGAAAAGATAAAAGGGCTTAAACTCTCGGCTGCAGTGAAGAAACTATATCAGGTCCAGCTACACAAGCCAGTATGCTCTTTGGAATGTAAGAAAACATGAAAGTGAGCAACTGAGTTGCTTTTTAAAGTAAAGATTAGGACTTTTTGTCCTTTGTATGTGTTAGCCTGTAGACTGGGGAGACTGGCTGGGATGAATATCTGAAGAAGTGCTTTGGATGTGCAGGAACTGGACCTTCTAAGACTTTGACAAGACACTTTGCTGAACTTCCATGTGGTTTAAAGTCTGCTTAAACCCATTTCTAGTCACCAGTTAACATTTTTTTAAAAAGAAGCAATGTTGCATTTTCTAAATAATACACAAAATAAATTCTATATCACAATTCTGCTGTCATGCACATAAAGCAGTAATAACACCTGTAGTGTATCAATAGAAATCAGAACCATACTGTAGCAGAATGTATCTCATGCTCTGGTGCAGTTTATGAAAAACATACTAAGAAAATAAAACAAATTAACCACATGAAGTTTTTAACTGTGAAAATGTTGTCTCTCTTTTTGGAGGAGTTTTGATTGTTGTAGCAACTGTATGTGGTGCTTAGGGACATGGTTAAGTGGTGATCTGGCAGCACTTGGTTAATGGTTAGACTCTATCATCTTAAAGGTCTCTTCCAACCAAAACTATTTTATGATTCTATGTATGAAAATTTTCAGTAATAGAAAGTCAACTCTGCTTATCAGGGCATTGATTAGGTCTACTTCAAATGAATAGTAATTGTGTAGATCTTTCTCAGTTACAGAAGATTAGTACTGTGCTGTAATGGTTTCAACTTTAAGTTAATACATTAAATCATTAATCTTCTAGATATAAGTGAGCCTGACATAATTAAGTTATCTTAATCCCTGGAGATTTTAGTTTTCACTGAATGTCTGAGCACTGAACTAGTTAACATGAAGCAATCACAACTGCTTAGAAAATCAACTTTATTCAAAGAGGTTTGGGTATTTTCTTCTATGACACTTTTTTCTATATGACACTTTGAGACTGAAAGCCACATCTGCTTATATTTACTTTTAATACAGCTGCTAGAGACATATAGGAGAGTATTAAAATGTGTTGCTAAACTATTTCTTCCTACCAACAGTAATATGAACAGTGCTTATGCAAGACTGCTTCAGTCCATTCAGAGGATCATTTACCAGGAAGGATTTGATGGCTCAGATCCCCAGGTACTCAAGACCCTCACACTCTTCTACAGTCCTGTAACTAATGTTGTTTTCTGAACTTTCAAGGGTGGCATAAGAAGGTCTTGGACAAAGTAACAAGGAACAAGCTGTTTCTAAGCATTGCTAAAGTAAACAAGTGAAGTAAATGGAGAGTGTGGTTCATATTTTAATATGCATTTGGAGTTTTTACCTGATACAGATATGGAGACCATGCAAGAAAGACCTGAAAGTTAACATTAGTAAAATGCATATTCTGTGCATTTAGTTACTAAATGGAGTGCCAAATATTATGTAATTAAGCAAAACACATTTTCCCTTACAGTATTGTTTTTCAAGCTGTTGCTTTAGCAATAATGTGATCAACACTCTTGAGATGGAACATTTAGTCTTAAACTTTCAGATTTTTGCAGTGTTATTTTAACTGGGGTGGAGTGAATTTCTTAATTAATTAAGTGGTGCACAACTTTATGTAGTGAGCATTAAAACCCAAGTACAGAAATAAGAATGCTATTTCAACTTACAAATCAAAACACCAGATTTCTAAAGATCTCTGTACTCTTCATAAATCATACTGTGAGTAATTAAAAATATTTTAAGCATACCAACATAGGCTGAAAGCTCTTTTCTAGTTTGAGCAATGCCCTATCTATTATTCTTTGTCATATTTAGTAAGATGTAAGTCCTTTGGAGTTGATGAAATTAAAATAATAACTTACATCTATTGATTCTTAATTGATAGGTAATTATCTTTGTTGTTTTACAATAGAAATGTTACTACAGGAGAAGTTAATTAGTATAGATGTTGAAGAGCCTCAAAGAATATATGTCTGTATACTGTTATGTGTTGAATATCTTAGAAATCATTTTTGTGGGGAAGATAACATTGGACTGGATGTTTTTCTGTATGTTTTAGAAACGTTACCTGCACAGAACACTTGTGTGTAAATTTAGATTGTTTGTGCTCAAATGTTTAGTCTCTGGGGAGGTTTATGGGAGTTCTTGCCTTTCCTTTGGTGGCAGTGCCAGTCTGGAGAAGTGAATTGGTCCCTGACAGGCAGCTCTCCCCACTCGCAGTGGTAGCCATGGCAACAGGCATGTCATCCCACCGCACCGCACTGTGCCCAGAGATGCTTCTCCCGCACAGTGACAGGTCCTGTGGAAGCCCGAGAGCTTGCTGGCTGCAAAGAGCAGCACTGAGTGGAACAAACACCCTGCCAACCTTCAGCCAGCAAATAACATCCTGCTGAAGAGATAGGCTGGTGCTTCTTATTTTTCTTTGTGTATTCCTGAATTACTTTTTTTTAAATATAAAAGAAAATGAGGCTTGGTCAGAGCCAGTATTTGGGGATTTTTTGCTTGTGAGCAAGGAAAAATTAAATATCATGGATACTTATTTTCTGTACTTGTTGTTCTTTGTTTCAGAGGCCTTACACTTGTCAATAAAGCAAAACCAGAACTTTAACTTGGATGAATTTAAAAGTATCTGTTGCTAAATGACACATCAGTTTCCAAGGCGAAGCTTTAAAAGTTACAGAGAGACCTTTTTCCATCCAGTTTATCCATCTAGAAAGCCACTAATGCTTGTGTAGTTGTTTCTGTTTCAAGGGAAATAATACATATGATTTCCTGGAGCAGTTTCTGTTGCTTTCTTTTAAGATTCCTCTTTTCCCTGTGCATCATCATTCCTTGTACACTCAAATTTTGGACATTTAGAAGCCACATATAATACACACATGTTAAAAATATGCCCAGAGTGGAATGCAGTTATGTAGAACACACCTTGGATCTTTTTTCTCCTCCAAATCTATGAGAAATTCACCTCCTTCTATTTACTGAGCCTTCAAAAGTACTTTTTAAGCAGGTAGATATGAAGACTGTAGGGTGGAGACCAACCCATATTCTTCTGGACCTGTGTCTTTTCCTGTATATAACAGTAATTAATAATAATAATAATACAAGCTTCTGAGAAGTTTGGTCACATATGCTTTTCCCCAGAAAATAATCCTCTCCCCTTTGGGTGAATGTTATTGACAGAGGCTTTCATGGAGTATGAAGAAAACTGCAAGAGTCAGAATGTGGTAGGGAGGTACTGAACTTTCAAGGGATTTACGGACTTTAAGTAGATCCACTAATCACTGTCTGTGAATGACAGAAGCTGATACCATGAATGCTTCATTTTTTGTACTGTGAAGTATAATCCTGCTAAAAATCTCTAGACTGTGGAGGTCTAGAGATGTGTTGATTATTGGATCTGCAGTCAAAGGAAAAGTTTAACCTGACTGGTGACCAGTATTTGAAGAGGGGTCTGGAGAAAAGTGAGCAGAATGTGACTGACTCTCTTGAGCTAACAGCTAATTTGACACAATTAAGAAAATCATGAAAAACTACTCTGAGAGGTTTAGTAGACCTCTGATAAAATGGTCAGGCATCTCTAGGACCTAATATGGTTAGGTAACATCAGTTTTATAGGACCATCTGCTGTTGGCCATCATGGATTAATAATTCTTGATTGTCCTGCATGACTTGGTGGGCCTTAGGGCAATAATTTCTGTTTAAGGTGTTAGGCTACAGAAAGGTTTGAAGTTAATGAAAGCAATTACCTGTTTGTCCGCACGGACTGGGGCATCTTTGCCAAGACCTTTTTGGAAGTTCAGGATCTGAGTGACCTGTAATTTAGAAATACAAGCATCAGTTTTACATCCTTTCTAAAACCCCCTAGTAACTGTTTGCTGCTGATCATTAAGTTTGAATCCTTTACAAACTGAGCATGGTTTTAAGTAATGCAGAATAGCACTTGTTTGTTTCAAAGTGTTTGGGGGTTTTCATGTTGGACAACAGAACTTTTGTAGGCAACTATGTTTCCTTAACACATTTATATATTTTGGAGCTGAGTAACTTTCAGTGCAACAAAGCTGAGGTTGTGAGGGGGATTGTTTTCTTGTTTGCTTGGAAATGGGTTTTTTAATTGTTCATAATCAGAATTTTTGCTGTGAAAGCAAACACTGTTAGAAAAATTACACGAGAAAGGTAAAAAAAAAATCCAAAGTGAGAGTATCAAATATCAAGTGGTATATATGAAACTATGTTATCCTACTCTTCACTGCAGGCTTGTTGTTATAGAATATTAGACTTGGGCTTTTTCTTTTATTTCCATTGTTGAATAAGCTGTTTGTCACAGCCTTGTGGGCCTGACAGAATTAGACTGGTAGAAATCCTTTTACTGGCCAAAATAAGTATGTCTGGTATTATCTGGTGTTTGAATCTTTTACAACTCTTATGATTTGATATTGTGAAGCAAGCATCTTATCCCATAAGAGAACTGATACCCTGATACCGGGTTTTCTCTGTTTACTTGTTGTTGTGCATGTTCTTCATAAGAAAAAAATACTCTTCTCATTAAAGTTTCTGTAATTTTTATGTATGTTTGCTCTGAAATTTTGATCAGTATCCATTACACCTGCATAAAATAGTTCTGTACTCTCACTTAAACAGACATCAAGAAACGCGTGTACTTACTCTGATTAGAAGTCCCTAAAGAATATTAGTCTAGCTTCTATTTCTGCTGCTCTTGTTAAAACTCTGAATATCTGAGCCTAACAAAGATCATACAGATTGCGTTGTGTTACTCTGTGCTGTTATCCTGATCTCCATACAGTGGTGTAAAAAGTTAAAAGCCTAAAGTAAAGCCTAAAAGCCTAAGACTAATGAACCCGCCAGAGTTAAAACACGTATCGCTTTCAGAACGATCAGAAGCGAATTGGCAGCTCCACTCACTGTGTAAGCTGTGACTGTTGGATAAATACAGAGCCATGTGGTACCAACTGTGTTTCACAACTCGGGCTCTGTCTGCCCAATATGGAGAGAGACGTATTTGTAAGAGTAGCCTCTTGTGTTGTCAAAACCTTTCCTCTGGATTTCCAGAGCAGCTGTGCAATGTTTTGTGCTTGATAGTTACTGTTCATTCCAGCTGGTAGAAATGAATATCTACAGTTTATCAAAGCACTTTGCTGTAATGAAAAGTACCTGGAACACAGTAATGTGCTGTCTGTGTTCTTTGCATTCCTCTTTCCTAGTAGAGTAAAGGGACCCATGTTTCATAGGTTTTTTTTAAGAAGTGGAGCCTGACATGTCC
>WUAM01000272.1:3050701-3065338 GCA_024336885.1 Actenoides hombroni | reverse complement strand
TTAGGACTGAAATTATATCTCATTTATACATATAATATATATATAAAATATATATATATCAACTGATTTTTGAATTTTAATAGAGTTGGTTTATGGCAAGTGCTACAATATTCTGAATTTAAAAAAAAAAAAAAAAGAAAAATTATTTCCTGAATCTTTGCTTAGCAGCCTTAAAAGAGACTAATAAATTAAAGTATTAGCTTTTTTATTTTATTTTTTTCAAAATTGTTAAATATCATGTATCCTTCTTTAAGCACTAAACTATGGAGAAAACTGTCATTAGGAGGAGCAAAGCTGCTGAGGGTTCCTTATACCCCACATTACTCAGTTCCCAGAGCCCTGCTGTGTAGTTGTTCCACTCTCCAAGAAGCCTGTTAAAGAGCCCCTGAGAGCATGTGTACAGCCCTCCATGTTAATAGTTAATTGGTGAGGATGGCAAGATGAGAGGACAGCCGAACATGTGGTCTCTCAGGCTCAAGCCGTAGACAGACCTTTAGTTATAATAACAGCAGCTGCTCACATTCTCACAACCCAACTACTCACCATTCTGTTGCTGAGGTTTCTTGCTGGATTAAAAAAAGTAAAGAAAGTATCTTTTCTTTCCAAGAGAGTGAGAGATTATTTTTTTTTCCAAGTGCATTTCTGTATCTGTATTTAGTTTGATCAGAGGAAGTTCTAGCACGTGCTTTCTCTTTTGAATCTGAAAGTCAGTACACTGAAGGCATAGTAAATGCACACTATTTTTCTGAAGATGTAGAGAATTCCACATTTATTCCCTGTACTACTGTTTCTGTATTTTCTTTGTTATCTTTTGCTTCACAACTCTATTAATTAGGTGGCCTACAAGTAAATTCTTCACATGAATAATTTGCATGAACGTAAATAATAGTTCAAAATCACATTTTAATCAAGGTTTTGTCTGTGTAACATATACAGAAAAATAGTTTCATTTTCATCTGCCTTGTCTTCGGAGGGGGGGGCGGGGGAGAACTTTTAGTAGTGATTCATACCATGTCTTGTCTACTAACCCCCAGTACTAGTTACTCCAGTGAAGAGGAAATAAAACTCACAACTGGTAGTACTGACTTTCAACAGGGACAATGTCTTTCCAACCCAAACTAGTTACATTTTTTAATATGTAGTATATGAATAATGCATATATATACACATACAGTTTGAGATTGCTTTCTTTTATATATTCTGCCAAATACTTCGCATGTTGTACTGTGACAGGGAGTTCTACCACTTAAATCTAACTTGATTCTTCCTTTTTCAGAAAGTTTAATTTTGCCTTTACTTTTCATAAATTATATCTTTGTTCTTGGCTGATGAGACAATAAGATGAGGCTCCCTATTTATCTTTTCTGTGTTCTGGTTGTTTCGTATTTTTTCCCATGCTGCCTCCTTTTTTAAACAGTTACTTTTTTCTTTTAATCATATTTTACTTTGTTACAGTAACTTAATACAATAATGCTATTACTGTTTGTTCACTTTTCCTACATTCTAATGTCTGTTTTGTCTCTTTGGTGACTACTGAATGTGAAACAGTGATTCTGTTCTTGATGCTTTTCCCTCTGTGGTGCACATCCACCAATGTGGCTCTTTCATTATTCCAGCTATTCATTGTCTTGGATTTAATAAGTTTGAATTGCATTTATCCAAAGATGACTCTCATTCACCCATTTTGATGGAACACTGAATGTCTTCACAGTCTTCTGTATTTTGGTAAAAGACATGAATTTACAAAAAATCCATTGTGTACAGAGTTTTTTTCAGAATAATTTAAAGATAATTTAGTCCTGTAAAAACACAGATTCTATGTGGTTTATTGATGAAACTTCTAGTGCAAACAGGGCTTGGAAAAAAATGAGAAAATTTTCTTTTCTCAACCACAAAAATAGGAATGCATTATTCTGGAAGAGGATTTCAAGAAAATGACACTAAAAACTTACCCAATTATGAATTTTATTCAGATCATGTGTGACAAGTTTTACTTGATTGATATTTTCTACTGATTGAACATACTCTTCTCTTACACTGTCTGTCAGGTAATAAATATTGAGATACTTATGAGTATGATTAAAATAGTTGATGGAAGGTTATTTTTCAAGTCTTTCTACTGCTTCTTGAAAATGCATTGTGCGTATGAAATCAGATGGTGCATTTGAAAAGAAAAAACTACTGCCATTTTTAAAATGTAGCGTTGATCTAGGAGGGCAGACTGAAGAGGGATTTAATTTGTTGTTACACTTTCCAAATTTAAGGAATGCTATAAAAGCAAGTAAGGACTTTTTTCTGTATGTTGATAATCTGTGCATTTTAGTACCTAAATTGAAAAAAAAAAAAAAAAAAATCCTTTTTGTGCTACAGGGTGTGATTTAAATGTCATTGGTTTATACTTGCAAAAGCCCAAAATTAGAGTTTGAAATATTTTCCTATTGTTTTTTCTTTAATTACTAGAAATCACTGGTATATCTAAAAAAACCTTTCCCCAAAATTACTAAATAATGTTCATAACTCTGTTCCTGTTCTTCTCAATTTTATCTCTGAAGTAATATTTGTTTGAGCAGACTGTGCCTTTCACTGAGAGAAAGCATAGCACTTTTATTAAAGCCATCCTTTATTTTGAACTTGAAGCTGTATTACTGGTAAGGACTAACAACCATATTAGTCAGCACGTACCAAGGGAAATTAATGACTAATGAAAAGTCAGTATGAATAAGTCTTGTTACAGAACCTGTCCTCAGAGTCTGAAGTTCTGTTTAGCAAGGTATTTTCATTATTTCATCCAGTATGCTAAAAAATTAATTTCCTACAATATTAATGTTTTGATGCTTTGAATTCACTGAAGTGCATAAGTTCCTGTATGTTTCGGTGTAGAAAAATTCAGAAACAAACCTTTTCACATCCGTAGCCTTTTGTGTTCACATTGATTAATTTAGCAGCTAAACTCAAAGTCAAGTGATAGAGTGCTTTAGAGTCCATTGCTAATATAGGATTATAAGATGTGAACTTCTATAGCTTGTGCATTTCTCACAGTTTGAAATCTTTGTCCCTATAACAAGAGCTAAAAGTGACTGCTTGCCTTAAAACTCTTAACTTCTGAGAGTTCACAAGTGTAAAAATCTGAATATCCTTCAAATGTATTTGATGAGGTAGCTGCTGCATACAGATTTGAATTGAGATCAAATGTCATGTAGTTTCTGTATCATAGTTAAGCCAGCTTTCAAAATTCTTTGCAAAATAGAAACTATGAAGATGAAATGGTCTTTATATTTCTCTATATTAGGGGGTTTTAACTTGCTTTTTAATATTACATGTTGATTTTTCTGGTATGTGAGAAATGCAGTTTAACAACCGTACAAAGAAATATTGAGAGTCATGAGTTTATGACAGGTATCCACATAGTTTTCAGAAATTAATATTCTCATTTGGATAGTCTAGACATTCATAAAAGCATCTTTAAAATTATGATCAAGTAGGAAGCTCAGATTCAAAATCTCAACTGTGGGACAGTAGGTAATTTTGTTTTCAATTTTTATTATTATTGAAACTATATGCTAATCAAATTACAGAAGAAATAGAAATATTTTGTTGTTTCCTGAAATAAATTTGTGGTTGACAACAGGCTGTATTCTAGCTCTACCACTTCTGATTTGATAACAACTACCCATTTCAAAAACAAATACATTATACATCTGAAGCATGATTTTGTACTCACATGTTAATTGTCTTTTAACTGACTTAGCTACATTATCATGAATAGTCACATTGTATGTTAAAATTGCATGCCTAAACAAGCATTCTCATTTTAATAAATTTTAATTTTTTGAAGGATACTATATACACATCCTTATCACTATCTTATTAACTCGCTGTCATTTAGTAAAAAAAAAAATCATGTTTCTGGAATTAATATGTTAAACTTTAAAAATGAGTATATGCAACACTGCAATTTTATTTTATATTTTATGTATATAATCTAAAAACACAACTATGTAAACTTTAAAATATTAGGTCAGATTTAGAACAAAATCTTTCAACTGCAATATTAGACCTAAACAGTTAAATATCCCATCACAGTATGGAGATAGTCATCTGTTCAAGCATATGGAATCTTTTGGCTACTGGACTAAGTAGTTAATATAATGCCCAGTGTCCAGACATGGACACAACTGTTATGGAAGCAGAAGGGAAGAGGCTCATGTATTGAGCCCATTTGGACACCGATAAGTAAAGATTAGAAGAGTGACTTTAAATAATGCAGGACAAAGTAGCTATCTGCTTTAAGCAAGTATTTCTGGTAGAAAATGCAAAGTAGTATTGTTTTTCTGAAGCAATACTAATATTTTCTCAGAAGTAGAAGTTCTTGAGGAAAAAAATGTCCTGTGAATATAGCATTAAATATTGGGTTTATCTGTTGTCTGATGTATTTCAGAACAAAGAACATAATTTTGAGTAAAAATATTTTATATTTAAATTATTGTATATGTATTTCCCATCTTAAATGATTTTCAAATAACTGAATATTGAATTTCTGTGCTGTGTTTGCTTAGAAACAGAACTTCTGGTGGTGTTTAAAAACCTTGAAATTTCCAAATCTAATTTTGCATCTTTTTGTTTAGACCTGCTCCATTAATTACAATATAATCATAATAAAAAGGAATACTGCATCTTTAATGATGTTTTTGTGCCTGTGTAGTTAAGCTTTAATGCTGGGGGGGGGCAGGGAAAGATTAAATTAGCCTTATAACCTCTTTCTCTTCCAGACTGATGGTGGAAAATAAAAGCTCTTAGCCACAGAATGTAACACTTAGAATTAATATTTAATTAGACCAGCAAATTGTACACCGTGGCTGAAAGCTTCCAAAGAGTTGTTAGTGCCACAATTGACCTACAAGTTTAATAATAACTCACTTCTAGGAGCAAGTGCCAGTTCAGCATAGTGGAGCCACTGTAAGAAAGTCCTGTGAGATTAAAATCAGCAAACCAAATGGCAGGCGAGGATTCCTGGGATGGAGCCTTCTGGAAAGCTGGGAGCTGGAGTAGCTTTTCAGCCAGGATTCAGATGAGAACAGTGGGCAAAAAAAGCTGATCCCTCCTGTTCTGGGAGCTTCTGGTTGTAGGCCAAAATCCTAGAACAGATTTTTTCTAAATGTTCTTACTATGGCTATTAATTTATATCACAAATCGAGCAATGAATTACTTATCTTCATCTTTTAATTAAGTTTTACTACAAACATTATTGCTGAATTCTCTGGTCACGAATTTTACTCATGGAAGAATGGCACTTTTTAGTATGACATGTAATTTAGTATGTTTGTGTTTCATAGTGTTTCATTTCATAGTATCTTACTGCTGTGTAAAAGGGTTCTTGTTATAGTACAATGTGATGAACAATTTATCATAATACTATGAAATATGTAAATTACATACAAAAATGTGTATAAATTGTAAAATAGAGTATTTTGAAGGTTAAATAGCTTAATCTTGCCTTTCATTTTACGAACAATTAAAACATAAAGCCAG
Source organism: Actenoides hombroni (assembly GCA_024336885.1). Lineage (NCBI taxonomy): Eukaryota > Metazoa > Chordata > Aves > Coraciiformes > Alcedinidae > Actenoides > Actenoides hombroni. Next base: position 3,059,809 of record WUAM01000272.1, on the reverse strand, counting down.
TAACTCTACCATTAGATAACCATCTGAGCCTTAATTCTATGGCAAATTATTCCAGTGAAGTAGGGCACCATAAGTTCAAAAATGTGCAAACACACAGCAACAGACTGAGGAAGGAACATTCTGCATTATTTATTGGCTTGATCCTAAATAATTAAAGAAATGCCTACTCATTAGTTAAAAATTAAAGCAGGTGAGGACCTTGCCAGCAGAGGGAGCAATCATGTCTTTCCTTAGGTTCACATCGTTTCCAGCCTACCCATCATTTCCACCCTACCTCTTCTTATTGCCCATCCAGTTTCCCATCTGGACCTAGCTTGGCCAGCCTGCTTCTGATGACAGCCTATAATTTTATACTGAATAAGGCATTAGTTTTTTTAATGATTTTGTATTTCAGAATCTTGCCACTTGGTTACCAACATCAATTAGATGTTCCTTTTGGTATTTGTGTCCTACTGATTGAAAGAATAGTGAAGAATCTTTTTGGTCACCTGTAAATAAAATATGATTCACTGTTTTAGAATTACAGTTGCAGAAATAGGTAGCTTTTCTGAATTGGTAAGCAGACTGCAATGACATTTTTTTTTCAGGCGAAATGGCAACAAAAGGAACTCCTAAGCCTTTTTCTTATTATGAATAATGCCCAGCAGAGTCATAGGATTTTAGTTAAACCAGTTGGTCTCGAATACATCAATTTCAGTAAGTTTATTATGGCTCTTTTGTAATATGACTCTCATTCTTTCAGTCTGCTTTTGCATCACATTTTATATTACACTAAGACTTACTTGTAGCATTGAATATTTCATGTGTTTAATTTTGTAAAAAAAAATCTATTCACATTATTATTTTTGTGGTAATTAAAGGCAAATAATAACATGAAGTTCACCACATATCTGCTTTTATAACAATGAGAAAATCATCTGCCCACTGTAGCAGGACTCATGCAAAAGCCCTGTGCCTCTGAACCATTCATAGTCACATGCAGCCTTTGCTTTCAGCTACTGAATACTAAGGAAATAGTCAGAAGAGAGAAGCACTGAACAGGATTTCAGTTCAAAAAGTGCCACCTTTTAATACCCTGTACATCTGGCATGTCTTCCAGCCAGATAATAATGGGATTTTCAGCACACAGCTTTCTGGGCTTTGACTCCCATGTCATCTTCATGATACCACCAAATATTCCTCTGGTACCCCAAAGCCATAGACCCAAAGCCATAGATGCAGCTTCCTAAGCCAAGCCTCAAATAGAGGGGAGTAGACAGGGCTTCAATGAAAGGCTGAGTTCCATTCCCAGCTCGCTGTTGAGTGGCTTGTAACTTTGGACAACTCGCTTGACATCTTTGTGATTGTTACAGGACTTGTAAATGAGGAATGTAGCACTTGCTTGTCTTTTGTAAAGCACTTGGAGACCAACAGATGGAAAGTTTGATTTAAACTACATGGTCTTTGTTCTCACTTTTGTTTTTGTAGGCCTCAGCAGCAACTGTTATTGACTTGCTTGTTTGATCTATATTGATTCATCATGCATTTCACTGTTGGCCTTTAGATCTTCCCTCCAATGGCAAAACACACATACTTTTTATTTTTTGGGGTGCCGAGGCTTGCTGGCATTAGATTCTTTTATAGCTCAAGTAATAGATGAGTCCAGGCCACCTATCTTCAGTGAAGAGTCAATTTTTTATTTATTTTGTGTGTGTGTGATATTTAGGATTTATTTCCTGGCTGATTATTTTTCCTGTAAATTCATCCAGAAATTTTTAATTGGATACTGTTTCATCAACGTTCATATGATATATTTGATAATAACATTGCAGTTTCCATATCAGTGACAGTGGTTTAGATGTAAGATAAGGAAACCATGGCTCAAACATTTGCAGTTTTTAAGAAACAAAAATGCTAGTTCTAACTAGTTACACATTTGAAAGACTCTTGAGTTTATATAATCTATCAGGACTAACATTATTAAAAGCAACTTTAAGAGAACAACCAAAATCTGAAATTAATACATCGTGTAACATATTGGCCAACAGATGCTTTGTTACTCCCTTATCATTTTTACAAGTGCATTGTATCTAATTACCTGCTCATGTCTCTGCTACGTGTCCTTTCTTTGTTTCTGTAACTTGCATAAAATTATTCAAAGATGCTATTCTTTGTTTGAAATCAGCTAATGTAATACTGTGTACATATAAACAAATCAACCAAAATCAATACGTTTGTAATTTTGGGCATATGAATGTATATGTATATTTAATTTCTGTTATTGTCAGTAAGGTTCTTCAAAGGTAAAGGAAGGTGCTTAATCAGTCAGAATCCCGAAATGTGGATTTTTCACCACTGAAGGCATCGTAATTTTTAGAAAATCCTTAAGATATCTAGGCTATCTCTCTTCCAGCAAAGACATCACACTTGTATTCAGATTTCTTGTGATATTGATACAGATTTCTACATACCAAAATGTACTGTTGCTTATCTTATACTCCGGTGGTCTGAGTATACATTCGTTTTATAGCAAAAATTCAAAGTTCAGTAAGTAGATTCGTTGTGTACAAGCAATAAGAACAGTGCTAATCAACTTGGAGTCAGAATAAGTACAGAATTATATACTTTACAGTCTTTGTTAATTACTGATATAATGCTTTTTGGCAGAGCACTTATTAATCTTTTCAGGATTTGTGAATAATGAAAAAGTGCACAAACTGTATCTCTCTATAAAACTAGTGCAAGGGCCTAATACCTCACTTCCTTTACCAAAATAAAATGTATGGATAATTCTGTGATTTTCTGAGCAGTAATTATTAACAAATGCTGATAAATATTTAAACCTAGATTCTTAATAATTTATCTTTCCAATTTAAAATACTTTGGAGATTAAGTAGTAATGACAAGTGGTAAATATTTGTATTTGGTGAAGTAATTACCACACCACTGTGTGATCATCTCTCAGATTTATTTCATATATTGAATATCCAGACAGTGTTTCATTATAGTCCAATGTGGCTGCCCATGTTACAGCACTGAGTTTACTTCAGCTTTATAACAGAATGTAACAGAAACAAAAAAAGGCACGGCCAACTATTGCACTTTTTTTGAAAATTCACAGACCGAAATTTGCTTTAAGTTTAAAGGGTTCATATTACTTTGCATGCACTTGCTGTTTATTGTTGAGACTTTCTTTCAAATGAAGTGTCACGGTCACTGAACTCACCTGTAGGTAGCAACACAAACTGTTGCCTGCAACTACAGTTCTACCTAGACTTGGGGGTTTATCTGAATTCAACTTTAAATTATGTGCTGTCATATGGAATGTATGCAACTCACCATTTACACTGGGATTTGTCCCAGTGCTAGCAGTTGTTTCTAAGTAGTTTTGTAAGTAATTAAATCCTTTTTAGGATTCAATGTATTAACTCTTAATTAAAAGTTTATAAATAAAATCAATGATACTATTAGATTAACAGAATGTGAAAAGCCAGAAGACAAATATAGCATTCCACCAAAATATAGGCCTAATGACGCTTTGAAAAGAGACATAGTCTTAAAATACCTTCTTTTCAATTTAATATATAATTCAGTATTAAAATTACATTAATGGATTAATCTGAATACAAATGCAGACATACAAAGCCCATGTGATTCAAGAGTTTAAGGTATTTGTGTGGATGTTAGTGTCACTATAGATCTTTAATGAGTGTCTTATTTTCCTTCTAAATTTAAGATTGTTTGTATGTACTATGTAGAAAAGTTGAAGCCATTCTAATTTCCTATATTTTTACTTTTATTTATTTAATGCAGCACAAAGACTGAGAATTTAAGTGTTTTTCTTACGAAAATTTTGTAAGGTTAATTTCTTTGGGAACTGACAAAATAAAAACAGGAGGGCATATCTCTGGACATTAGAAAAATTTTGACAGGGAATCAGAGGAGAACTAGAAATCAGAGCAGAGTGGAAAAGACAGATTATTTCCCCCCCGCCCCCTAATATAGAATCCAGATGAACCAAGATTGATTTGATTAATAGTACTAATGATAAAACCATGGTACATAAAGAACTCAATCCAGTAGAAACACAGCATAATATTTCAGTGCATAAGTTTGGCTATACATATATTTGTGTTGGTAGAATACCTTGCTTTATACTCAGACACAGAAAATTATACATTTGGAACTGCTTTATTTGTAAGTATTTGTAAGTATTTTCAAACATGCACAAATAATTACTCAAAGCTATGTAGGTTCTGCAAATAAATCGGTAGGATAAAACAATCTTTTTCCATAATTGCCCTTCCCAAAAGCTGGTTAAAGACATATGTATAGTTCCCATGCATATCTAACTCGCTATGTGGATTTTCTTGAGACATTGTTTTGAAAGTACACTTTGCTTGAGCCCAAATAACGCAAGTTTACACTTAAAAGAAAATGTCTGTCTAAAACAATGAGCACAAAGTAAGATATAGAATAGATGCCCAGCCCGGCCTGCACAACAGGGTTGCTACCATGTTGTTAGAATAATTACATTTTGGCTGAACTAACTAATTTAGAGAAACTGCAGTACATCTAGCAAGACTGAAAACTTTCCAGGACTAGGTTGGGGTTTTGTTGTTGTTTTTTATTATTATTATTTTTTAGTGTAATTTAAAACAATACCTCTTCTAGCTGCCAACAAACTCTTTCCCTCAATCTCCCCATTCCTGGCTTCCCTCCTAACCATGTCCTGGCTCACCTCCAGAGCTGCCAAGTTTATGCCAGAAGCAGGAGGTAGATTTGTATGGGGCTGGAAGAAGATCTGGAGCTCTGTTAAATTTTCAGGCCCAGATGGGGCAACATGATTTGTGTGTTTATGTCAGTATGCCATACATCACAACTATCTGTGTGCTGACGTCAGCTTTGATTGGACATTAATGTGCTGAACACTGCAAACTAGAAAATACATGATAGATACAGATCTATGGCAACAATGCCACATAAGCAAATGTCTGTTTGGTGTGGCGATTCACTGTGCAAAGTATTTCCCAAGATACACTGCATTAAGCCAGGAGAATATTTTGACACATATTAAAAACAAAAACAAAATCAATGTGGGCAAACAGACTGCAGTTTAAGGAAGCAAACCCGTTCAGAAGATCAGAAACCAACATATGGAAGTATGTATCATTAGGCAAATACTGAATTGCTATCCCTTGCCTTAATCTTTCCAGAACTAAGACCAAATAGGAAAAATGTTATTATGATTTGCAGGACTGTTAATGATGAGGATACCTTGCTGTTGATTGACCATCTTTCTATACACAGTCTTTGTAACCCATTGTTATCAAAACCAGCAAGCAAAAACATTAATGGACAGCAAATGATAGAATTTTTTTTTTCTATACCAAGTGTTGAAGTATTTTTTTATTTATTTATGTAACAGTTTTGTGTTTCTTGATCATCACATCCAGCAGCCTGCTGAAGAGCTAGCAAAATGTGGTAATTTCTGGTCTGTGGATTTATAGAGGTCACTGACTACCTCAGATATATATATTTATACACCATCTTTATGTGATTGCCTCTAGAATAATGTGACCAAAAGTTTCAATCAAAATATAGTATACTCTCTCTTTCTAGAAGGGGATATAATTTGAAAGTCAGCTTTTAATAGTTTGGGGTGGATATATTAACAAAGTTTAGAGATTGATATGTAGGCAGTGTTTTTTTACCACAGATCACTTCTGTTACCCCTCAGAAAGGGAATTTTGTAGTATAATACTATTCTATAATTATCCACCCTTCAACTTTGTAGGTAAAATTGGAGTTCCATGGGGATAGATCATTTTGGCCTGTGCACAAGTAGCAGCTTTGAAAAGAGACCAGTCCCCAGGATTTAATGCCATCTGGCTCATAAGGTGGGGAAGGGAGGGGGTATAAAGGTACCATGGGATTGGTGGATTTAGGCCCTGTAACCTGAGCAGATTGGGTTGTGCAGGGCAAGCCACAACTCACTTTACGCAGCAGTCAAAAAAACAAATTCAGATTATTCTTTGATGGGAGTAGGAAATTTTCACCTTTTGTGTCTGCTTCATAGGCTTCTCTGTGGCTAGGAAATGATGCTGTTATTGAAATGTGGGTTCATGAAAGCAATTTGTATACTGATCACCATTGTAATAAACCTGTATGTCAGTACAATGCATAGAGTTTTCTAACATATCTAGGGATGTTTCCCTTCTCTCTGCTCCAAATCACTTTCTAAATTATTATTATCAAATAGTTTGCAAGTATTTAAATTGACCTTTCATAATAAGCGTCGGTCATACAGTTTATGAAAGAATTGCAGAATGTTCAAAATTCTTTGAAATTAATAAAAAATACAGAACTGTAACTTAGAGCTACAGAGCTAATTCTTCATACTTGGAATGATTACCTTGAGGTCGTTGGTCTTGATGCCCCTGAAGTTATGATGGGTATAGCACCTACATCCATCAAGGACAAGCGCGTACCAGCTGTCCAGGCAGTTATCTTATAACTACTACTTATTTTATTACTTCTTCTTTATTTGGCTTTTTAACACAGATTTGCCTCTTTTTTTTTTTTTTTTCTTCTCATTAGATACTGACATTATCAAAGCATTTAAGAACATTTTATTCTGAGTTGCCTCTGAAGATCTCTGTTGTGACCTTTGAATGTTGCTTTCTGTTATATAAAATTAAGTAAATTAATCTATGTGGAAACTAGCTTATTTAAAGCACATGACAGTACATTGTTGCACAAGACATAAGGCATCACTTAAAAATCACAAATATGTTGAGAAATGGTAATAGAACTTGAGGCTTTAGTGTGTTGTGTAGAGAGGAACTTTTAGAAGGAAAATACTGTAGAAAAGGGGTTTCCATGTTGTTTGACAGAGGACCAAAATGAATAATTGTGTAGGTTGTGCTTGCTTAAAATATTAAAAGCGATTATGCCTAAGAGTATTAAAAACCAAGATTTTTCAGAACACAAATAAAAGCTGGGCATCTGAGACATAGTAGAAGTCTATGAGAGGTGCTTAACTGCCACAGAGGTTGTAGATCTCCCTAATGTGAGCAAATGCTTATATTATGAAGATAAGAAAATAAGGAAATAATTTAAGAAAATAAGATTTTAGTGCTGAATTAGCCAGTTTATGGTTTCTCCTTGTCAAATGTTTGTTTCTATGTTTTCTTTAGACAGAAATTTCAAGTCTGTCATCTTTTTTATTTTTTTTTTTTTTTAAAGAAAAAAGCACACTAAGGTTACTTCTAAGTATTGATGACCTATTTTTTCCCCACAGTTTGTCATTGAGAAGACCAAGGCTTACTCTGTGAACATTAATTACCTTTTTCTTCACATAGGATGTGTATTTTGTTTCCATGTCTTACAGAATAAAGCAATTATGGAACGTGTAACAAACTTGTCAGATATGGTAGTTGGTCTTGAATCATTTATTGGCTCTGAGAGAGAAACCAATCCATTATACAAGGATTACCACGGTAAGTTCCATCTTTAGCAATGCAAAAAGTCTGCCCTGAGTGTTTCTAGGGCACTTAGCGGCTTGCCCTCCAATTGGCTATCTGCTATAAAGTAGCATTTGATTTCATTTTGGAATATACCTCTTAAATGTTTCTCCTTGCTAACCAGTCTTGAGTTAGGAAAATTTTCAGCAAAGTGCATTAAGGCTGCAAAGGAAACATGGCAACTCCTTGCATGTTGTCAAGCCGTATTACTGAGGCATGGCTCAATCAGACGTACATCTCAACAGGCAGGCTTTGGGGAATTCACATGCAGAGGAGGCTTGGCAATCATCTGACCAGCGAGCTGGACTTGTCATGAAATCAATACTTTTGATCTGCCAAGTTTTAAATAGACAACACTGAAAAACATATATTATATTAAGGTGAATAAACTGCTAAATGATGTGCTATATAAACTTTATCTAAAAATGACGTTCTATTTTTCAGCTTTACATTATAGCACACATTTAAAGAAAATGTGGATATGTGTGGCATGTAAAATATGAAACTACTTTTGGTAAAAACTCATGGAGCCTATCAAGTGATTTATCTTCAAAATGTGTAATGGTGTTTAATCTTGCATTTTGTTTCCCAAAGATTTTCTTAGCTGTTGCAGCAGAACTATTTAAATTTTAAAAGACTAGATTAGAAGTTATGCACAGCCAAAGCAGTGAATAACAAACAGTTTTAGCTAATCCAGAGCGGTGCTCTGAGTGTGCATAAATTACAGCTATTATTATTGTGATACTACTGTAGTTCCATGGAAACCTTTAGTTGAAAGTAAACTGCTTATCCGAAACCTGCTGTAAACATGTGAGAATGTGGTAGTGTTTTCCATAGCAGAATATATAGAAACCACTGTGTGTATGCAGGCTGTAATTAAAAAAATCAGAGAAAAATCTTTTAGATGGTGAAAATAGTGCACGTTTCATTATCTGAAAAAGGTGAATGAAAAAGAAACCACGAACAAAAGCTAGAATAAATTGCCTAATTATTTTCCCAACTGTATAATCGTGATGTTGGCGTTTGTTTATGCTAACATAATTCTGTCAATTTGATACTTCTTTTCTCAGTATTGAGGAGATCCTTTAAGACAATGTGTGTTTTAGTAGTTAGTTCCTGGTTTCCTGTAAAAATGTATGCTAAATCATTTTTGGTACTACTTAATAAAAATTACATGCCGTTAACATAGCTTTTGAGGTTTAGCAACCTTCATTTAACATTCTAAAAATAGATATTTTTAACAGTTTTAAGTTTGTGGATTCTTTTTGCTTAAGAATATATTTTAAGATTATTTATTTACTGCAGATGATGGAAGATTTTTACATTACTCAGGAGAAATTTTATTAAGTTATTGCATTATTTAATGAATTTCTCATTAATAATTTTATTAAGCTGCCTGCAAATTTATATGGTTGAAAAGTCAACAAAATAACAAGAGAATGATACAGATGATCCTTAAATAATTTTTTTTAGAATACTGCATTTAAGAAATTCTGTGTTATACCTGCTGTTCCTATATATAATAATTCTATTTTGAAATCAAAGCCCAAACAAATAATTCTTATATGTCATGGGACTGGAGTCAGGGATAGAAGATTTCAAA
>WUAM01000272.1:3017605-3047167 GCA_024336885.1 Actenoides hombroni | reverse complement strand
TCTTTCAACTGGAGAGGATCAGGGGACTTGTGGCAGCTCTGTGTCCAAGGTCACATCTAGATGGGCAAAACAGCATTCCGTAACAAGCAACAGTGTGCTTTGTACAAAGACAACTAAGTTTATGACTTCTTTAGCATGCAGCTTAAATGCAGAATTCAAATACATATTGACTACCTTACAGTTTTTGGAAGGCTTCTGCTTAGTTATATACACAATTTATGGTAAAAATACTGACCTCTACTTGAAATGCCCCTTTATAATCCAATTGTATAAGAAAAGTTAGACATACGCACCTTATGATTTATGGCAAATTTTCTCCAAAAAGTGATTTCATCACTAGACCATTCTTTTTATACAGTTTAAAATAAGGGCATGGGACATGGATTTTCTCATCTCTGGATTTCTCACCAGTTAAATAACTCTTTACGGATTGGCCCTCATTAGTAAAACACCTTAAATGTCAAATTCGTTTTGTTAGACTGCAGTTTTGTGGGAGGGACTCTGCCTCTTTGTAGCCTACAGAGTCATTTAACTGTTTCAGTTTTTCTTGTATCTTCTTCATCAAAATAAAACTGTCTGAAATGTATTCTAAAAGGGTTTGTTTTTTCTTTTTAATTCAGCATGAAAATGTTTTTTAATGAATATTTGAGTGTTCATTTTCCATTTGTAAATTATGAAGTAGACCCTTACCAGGAAAACTTAACATGTTTATGGTAAAAGGTGCAGTAGCTAGACCAAGCTTTCCCAAATCTTCACACTTTCGTTACTAGCAATATATTATTATATGCAATATTATCAGAGATCTATCTTATGTGCATACCACTTTAACGGACACAATTTTGAAGTTAGCCTGTCTAATCCTATTTCTTCCCACTTTGGAATCTTAATTAGAAGGAGATAAAAACCATCATTTGACTAAATTATTGTCTTGAATCTGTAGCAAAAGGTATAATCCGCAATTGGGCCAATTAGTGTACCCCATAGTTAGCTATGCTGAGGCAGGAAACTTGATTAGATCTGACACCAGCCTAGTTCCCACTGTTGTTTTGCCAGGTATGATGGTCAGACTTCAAAGGGCTTGAGGCATCAGCAGGGCAAGGTTTGGAGGCCAGCTTAGGTCCGGTCGTTAATCTCTCTGCTAAAACCACAGCAGCCCTCGCACAAAACAAGCTTACACGACACAATCATGCGGTATTAAAGTTTGGGTTGAGTCATGCCAATTTGCCTTTGATTTTCTGATGATTGACTAAAAGATGGCTACATGACTAGACACATACTGAAAGTTTACTGATTAGGTAAGTTCCCCAAATATTTGAAATATTTTTTGATTTCTCAGTTAAATGATATGACAACCCATTCATCTTAACAAAACTTTTTAGCAGAATTGTTCTTGAAGTACTTTTAGCTTTGTTTGTTGCTCTGATTGTAACTTCTGTCAACATTTGATAAATATTGTAGGAACATGCATTATGTTCATAGTTTTATTTGATAGAACTTTATCTTTGTTCCAAAGCCATCTCTGTCAAAACTAAAGGAATCTGTGCCTAAATTTGGGTTTTTTCACTCCTTGAAATTTCTAAGGAAACACCGTTCAGCTTTGTTATTTAGGTACTTTTACTATTACTTGCAAAGGTAATTTCCTCTTAATTATTTTCCACCTCACCATTGAGAAAGGCACCGTTCCACAGCTGTGATTACATAAGTGTTCCTTTCTTTTGCAGTCTGATTTGTTGAAATATTGCAGTAACAGTGACATGTTTCCATTCTGAGAAAAGCCTAAGGCTGCTTTAGTATTATTCCAAATGATTGAAATTGCCATCTTGCTGACTTTCCCTTGGGCAGCTTAAGGCCTGTTTACTTTTGTATTTGTTTCACATGTTCCCTCTGAGTTTGGCTGGCAGGACATCATTACCTGGTTTGACAAGACAGTTGGAGAAGATTCATATTTGATTAACTCCCTTTGTTACTGTCTGGTCAACATAAACCTCTGAAATTATGTATTTAAAGTTAAAAATTTTGATAAATTCGGACAAATATTTGCAAATAGGAGAGTTTGTGAGTGGTTTTTTTTTGGTTCCCTAGTTTTGCTTTGTAGTTGATTTTTTTTTTTTAAGTCTTCAGGTGACAGTGAATTGTTAATAGTGTAGAGAATAAGATTTTTCCTACAAGTTGTATAATATAGTTTGCCTAATAAATAGTTGTTGTGAATTTTTATTTTTGTTTATTTTGGTCAATAAGAGCCAGCTAATACGACTTTATTTTTAATGGCTATATGACATCTGTGCAATCCAGAATAAAAATATTTAAAAGACAGCTCAGTTTAAAGCCAAGTGTCATATGATGAATTGCCACACAGCAAAATTCAGTTTCCAGAGTCTAATGTATGAGTTCAGAAGATTCTTTTCTGAGTGGCATTTCCTAACAGGAGGAGAAGAAAGTCAGAATTAGAGGAGTCTTGTGGCAGGAAAGTTCCTGGTTCCTCAGTGGTAGGCAGATAAAATATGGTACTATGGAGCACCTGCAGTGCATTTTTTCTAGTAGTAATTGCCAGAGTAAAAGATTATGTCTTTGGAAGAAAACGTTATCACAAAAAACAGCAACTGAGTATATATAGAATAAAAAATAAATGTATGATTCCAAAGGCATAAAAAATACTGTCCTTTCTTCATCTATCAGTAAAGGATCATAAGAAAGTTAATGATTGTCAAAATAAGCAAGATTTAATTGCAGCTTCAGATATTTACATGTATGTGGTATATCCAGCATTGGTATTTAGAAGACTTAAATAGATGGTGAATCTGGAAGTTAAAAGCAGGAAATATGTCTTAGGTAGCTTCCATCCGAAATCTCTGGATTTCTACTTCCCACACACACACACTGCTTACTTTATACATATCGTGCTGTGGGAAACTCCTTATTTGCAAAGGAGAAGAGCAATTAGCCACTGCTATTGGCCAAAACAGGTGGGTGAGACCAAGTCAGAACTGATGTCTGCAGTGCTTCAGTGTGGTATTAGCGTAGCACAAGTTTGGTCCTAAGTGCCTCGGGAGATGGTGATGTCACTGAGTGCCAGAACTGTTCTCCCGGAAATATTTTGTAATTACTCATTAAAAGCATCAAGAACAGGTATGAACATAATGGTTTAGGGTTATTTGTGAACTATTTCTTCTAGAGGAACAAATCAACCCTGTCACCAGTACATACAGAATCAGCATATCAGTTAAAATGTGCACATGTGCCACACTGACCTTTGGATCAGTGCAAATTAGAAAGTGTTCACAGTACCTTTAGTAGCATCGCTTCTCACAGGCTTCTTCCAAGAAAATTTGAAACAGCCTTCATTAATGACTCACCTTAATACTTATTATATTTCACTGATGTTTATAAAGTTGATTTATTTTGTAAATAAACAAATGCATTTGCATTTATGAACTATTTTAGGCAATATTTTAACAAAAAGAATCTGTGAGAGCTGACAAAAGTTTATTAGATCTGTAGCAATCATTCAGTAAAATACAGCAATAAATTCTTTGGTGAAGTAGAATTTCCACAATGTAACACCAAAGCTAATATATGCTACACGAGGCATCTTGTAATACTGGGAGCTCAGTCAATATACCATTGTATATAGCTAAAAGCAACTCTCTATTTTAAGATTGTGCACTAGTGATGTTACAAGACTTGACCCCATGTTAGGGCCTTAAAATCTCAGAATGGACCCTGCTTCTACCAAGCCAGAGAGGAGCATGGTTGTGACTGCCAGGCTGGCCAGTGCCTGGAGCATGGATGAAACTTTCCAGATATTTCTTGTTCAAAGGTGAGACAGAACTTCTCTGAAGTGTTACAGGAAGTGTATTTCTTTAATTTTCTAATGTAGTAAAATCTTTGGGGCCTCTCATCCCCGTGTATTTGAGAACACAAGTACCCTTGGGCTTACATAGCAAACCTCTTTCTCCTCAGCCTGCCTTGAGCAGATAGCATCATAGCTGGCAAATTGTAGTACTGGATGCTCCACTTCAGCTCAGGGACTCTGCATAAAAAATTAAACTTTCTAACAGAGAGAGGTAAAACATTGTAATAAAATTATCTGACATTTATGCCAATCAAACCACTGTTGCATTGATTTTTCCTATCCATTTTCCCTATGATATTAACAAAGACATTACCAGTGGCTTATTTAAACATAGATCAAAAGATAGTAATTATAATACCATAACATTTTCTTAATCTAAAATTAATAATACTGCAAAAAGATTCTCCTGCAAAACTAATTCTGTCATAATTCCAAGCTTTATTCTGCATTATTTCATCTAGTAGCCAGTTCAGGTTCTTTACCTGGTATGGTGTACTTCACTGAATTGTTTTGTCAGATGCTGTCAAGCCAACCTACCATTGTTAAAGAAAATCAAACTAAATCATTTTGGCATGAGCCTTCCAGGAATAAGGCACAGAATATGAAGGGTTTGATGAAATCAAGGATTTGATTTCAATATTGTAAAAGACTGCCTGTCAAAAATGTATTACATTCTTTCAAACAATTTTGAATAAATAAACGCGTTTAAAATTGTGACAGTACAATTTAGAGAAAGTTTTGGAAGATATTTTTAAATTATAATAACTTGAGGTAAAACAATACATGGAGGGCTCCTACTTAAAAAGAAAATATCCTCTGAATGCTAATGGTATATAGAACTGAAATCAAGGAAGTTTAATGCAGTATATGAAATTTCAAAACCACATATCTTGTGAACATGTGGAAAAATTTGATTTGAAAATGTCACCTTCTTACTGTGTAATACTGAATAGTGTAAATTAAATTATTTCAATATTCTGAAGATTAATACAGGGAGGTACCATTAACTTCTAGATTTCATATGAAGATTTGTAATATCTGAAATATATTTTGTAATTTATTTTGGTTCATGAGTTGTTTGACATTACACAAGTATAACACAAGGGCTCCATTCAATTTTTCAAAACTTTAACATTTATAATACAGGGCATCTGCAGTTCCTTGTCAGTTAAACAGAACTCATGTATTTTTATTTAAACAAATAATTATGTTGTTTAGAAATATTTATACCATAATTGTGTTGTCGCAGTGGAAGAACATGCAACAAAGCCATTAATGCAATTAAAGGTCACTTGTACATATTGTAATGGACTGCTCATTCACAGGATCTGTGTTAAGGGTCAGTGCTGCAGCATGAAATGGATTGGCCTTGTGCAGTCTGTAAATAAATGGGTCAGCTTATCTTCTATTTGCCAAACAAATAAAGTAGTTGACGTATTCCCACTCAGTATTAGAAGACAGGTAGGCTAAAAAAATCTTTCTTAAATACTGGTTTGTAAAGATTAAAAAACTCTTTATCTACAAGGATTATATTTTCCAGTAATGCAGTGCTTTTTAGACAAAAGTCTGTGGGTATAAGTTAGAAAGGTATTGATAGTGAGTCATTAAGAAGCAAAAAGAGTTAAGAACCATAGTCTAGTAGTTCTCAGCAGGAGCTGAGTGCCCCCTTTATTAATTGCTCTTTAAAATACCATCAAATTTTAATAAAAATATGGTATTTCATAAGTTTATAAAGTTCTTGCTTTCAAATAAAGGTGAGTTCAATCATGCATTACACAATAAGACAGGTCTCTGGATTTTGTGTCTCTGTAAGCGCAGGAAAATACAAATTAAATCTTAAAGAAAGTCACATTTCCTCAACCACAGGCCTGTATCATACATAATCCTTACAGAAATGCATTGAAGTGGAGTTCAGAGCTGTTACTGAAAAGCTGAGAATAGGGTGTCTTTGCAAGCCCACATGGGAGATGGACATCTATCTGGATCTTCTTGTTTCAGTACTGTTTGTTACGCTTTCTATTATTGATTTGTGTGTACAAAACGATGGCAAGTACTCTGTAAACTAGGAGGGAGACTCTAAGATAGCCGCATCACAAACTTAGAAAAGGTCAAAATATCATTTTGTAGGAGAACAGAAAAATGTTTCCGAATGTTTGCTATGACTAGTAATGTGCTTAATGAAACAAATTCCAACATGTTGTATTGTAATTTTGCAAATTCAAGATTAAGGTTTAACATTTCCAGTCTTAGGAAAATATTAGTGATTTTGTATGAACATAAATCTGTAAGGAAACCACAAATTTATGCTTTAAGTTTTTTACTTGCACAAAAACTGTTCTGTGCCATTTTGCTGATCTGTTTTACTGATTCACAAATAATATTACCCTTTACTGAACTGTTAATATAGAGGAACGTTATTTGTTTTACCGGGGGGAAGCTAGTCTTATTATTCTCAGTCTGAAAGACTTAACAAAAGTGCCAAAAAGAGACAGGAGAAAAAAATACGCGTAGTCTGCAATGTACTGTAGGTGAAGAACAAAATGTTCTTTAACCATTGTGCAAATACTACTTTCTGCTGTGGCCAAATTATGGGGTATTATTTGTGACAGAATTCCAGAGTACATTCTATTTTGATATTCCTGGCCAAGAGGATTGTGCAAAAAGTAGATTATCATAAGCAAAATGGTTTAGGACTATAATGCCTAAGGCATAAATAAACTTAGATTTTGGTCATGCCATCTTGATTTCTCTCTTTCTCATAGTTGTTTTAGTTGCATGGTTTTGATTTTTTTTTTTTTTCTCTTTCTTTATTTGCTAGTTCTTGGTTTTCAGAGGATTCTGTTTTCATGCAATTTAAGAATTCTCATTGCATGTTAAAACCCAACGGTTTTTGAAATACTAAGTGAGACTGTCCAAGAAGAAAAATATTATTTATTGCATTTAAAGGGGTATTTCTGGACATTTTAACATTAACATAATATTAACCTCATTCAGAATAATAGCTTGAATTTGAATGGTATTACCAAATAATGTTTCAACTCCCTCTTTTCTCATCTTTTCCTTCTGAAGAAAGTGAGCTGTAATTGTATAGTGTACAATAACTAAAGCTTCCTATTCATGTCCATAAAGACATAAATAAATAAAGCAAATTTGGGTGCCAACTTATGCCAGCAGTAGACTGCTTGACTTTCAGAATACAGCTTATAGTGCTTGCCGAAAATAATTCACTTTAAATGACTCATTTCAGGTATTTAAGGTTTGAGAAACCTATGATTTTAGGCTTATGAAAATACTCTCTGTGAGCTCTTCCTCTTCTTTTGTCCTGCCTCCAATCTGTTTGAAGAATGTTCATTCATAAAATTCGTATGTTTACAAAACAGTTACCAAATGGACTTACCTTGAGTAAGCCACTGATCTTGGGCAGTTTGTTGGCCTGAGTCAGGTGTAAAAGTAAAAACAGAAAACAAAAATCAAGAACCGTTTATTGCTTTTAAGGGGGAGGATGTGAGTATTGCTGTGCAAAAGAAATCAGTTTCACCTTGCATCCTAAACAGTGCTTGCTATTCTTAAAATAACCTGATTGCTCTAATATTTAGAGTCTTTAAGATCTGTAGTAATCTTTGCTAAGGAGCTGTATATTCACTTGTTCTGAAAAAAGTAGGCTTTATGTGACTTGTCCACCTCAGATGTTAATATACAAGTTGGCCATGGTAGCTGAGTCTTGAGGGGACTATTGAAGTCTCCATGATCCACCTAGATTATCTACTGAGGTTGTGAATAGAACTTTAATGGTGTATTTGTAAGCAAAGCATTTCATGTGCTCGGATTAATAGCTATACAGTGACCTGCCTGGCATTGGGTTGGCTCCAGACTCTCCAGCTGGAGGAGTTAAGAACTGGGCAGTTGGCAGATAGGCTTGGTTGGGCTTTATGAGTAGCAGAAGAACTTTAACAACAGTAGTCGCATTCCACTGGTCTCAGTTGCGGATTACAGTGTCCCAGTATAGTTTTTGGATATCTCCCTTACTTCCTTTTATTTGTGAGCCAACACACCATTAGATGAACAAGAGGAAAAGTTTTGCTTGCGTACGAACTGTCACTGGTATTTCTTGCTTTTAAGGGCTTCTATGTGCCACCTGAAGTTTGTATGGTTACTGACAGAAAGTCTAGAAGAATATGATGACTTAATGCAATATGCGCCATTTTTTATTTTAAATCACTTTCACGTTAGAGTGGAAAAGAGTAAACTAAGGAAGACCTTGTTGTGGGGTTTTCTTGGCTTAAAGATATATGTGTCCTGAATTGGTAGTGCTCCCTTGGAGACTTGAGAGTAGGAACCATATAGAGTATGGTGAAACTACACTCTCAGGGCTGACCAAGGAAAGTCTGCTCATAGGTACAGCCACAGCTTATACCCATCTTGATATACAGTATGTGTGATGTATAGAATAAACAAATCCCTCAGCCACTTGAGCTCCTAACTAAGCAACATTTTATTCTCAGCACTTTATTATGTGGCATTATCCATTGTTTTCATCTCTTCTCTCATTAGTTTATTTGGGATTTAGTGTTGTGTTACTTAATCAATAAGCATTGTAGTCTCTTAAGTCAGTTATGTCTCAGGTCTACAATCTGAAAACCCTGAGGCAACACCATATATGTCTTAATCAGTACTTTTCACCTTTTGGTATAAGGCTTTGTAATTCTGGGTGGATTACAGGTTTCCTGTGCTGCCTCAAAAATACCCTTTCACAAACCTTTTGCTACCAGAGAGTAGTATGACAGGAGTTACATGAGCTTTTGCTGCTATAATATAGGGAAAAATGTTTCTTCTCTCAGTATGAGTATTTATTAAGAGATGTGCACCAGAATTTGTAATTCTTGTTGCTATTAAAGTAAGGAATTCATAAGAAGGAAATCTAATATTTCTGTTTAGATCTGATCCTCAGTAGTAGCATAGCCATGGGCTGTTTGTGCTTGGTCTACATCATCTAGACTAAAAATAGCCTTTCTGTCATTTTATTGGCAGAGTTGTAGCTACTCCTTTAATTCTGTTTAAAAATGGATAGAAAGACAGCATAAATATTGAATGTGTGCAGATATACCAGTAAGTAACTAAAAGGAGATTCCTGATGCTTTGAAGAGCTGTATAGTTAAAAGGAATTCAGAGTTTGCTTAAGTGAAGAGGCATTTTGTAAATTATGATCAGCTTTAAATTTCAGATTCATTTTTATTTTCATATTTGTATCATTAAAGTAGTTGATTTTAAATGTCTAGGTATTAACATGTAATTGCTTTATTTTATTAGAGTCCTGCCTAGGTTTCTTTCTTTTTCAGTTTCCTTAACATTTTGATAAGAAATTACTGATGAGGCATTTTATTTCTCATTAATTAAATGCCACATATTGTCTAATTTTTCTTCTAATAATGTGAGGTTTTTCAGAGTAAGAAGACAAATCACTACTGCCTACTAAAATCTTAAGCAATAGTCTGAATAACTGTGTTTGGTAGAGTAAGGTTCTAAGGTAGAAGGGTTACACTGAAAGGATTTTGTCATTGGATTACTTACATTCTTATATAAGAAGTAATTTTTCCTTGTGTAATCTGAGGTAAAAATTATATGCATACCACAGTCTCTTCTACTTTTGCCTCTCCTGTCTTGCTCATCCACATCATGGTGTGTATTTGCATCTATTAGAACAATATTGTTCTGGATGTTTAGTTTAGAAATTGTTTGCAATCGCAGAAATAGATATATCTGGAATACTTTCTTGCAGCATTTATTTGGGGGTTTTGTTATTTTTTCTTTCTTAGGTTTGTGTTTTGAAATTTTATTGTTCCTTTATGAATTGATCCAAAATATTAGCATTTATTGAAGGAGCAGCAAGAGAAGATGTGTTTGAAAGTAAGTTATGTTAACTGCTGCTTTTATGGAGGGTCGTTGGTGTTGTTACAAGCAAGATTATGAAAAGAGAAGCAATCAACATTGCAGTCTTTACATTAGTGCATACAAATTAAAGTGAATAGTTGCATTGCATCAGTTGCAATTGCATAACGTTGGCATAGGAGGGTATCAGTTTTCAGAACTGATAACCAAACCAGAATATTTACTGGCAAAAGTTAGGCATAACTAGAGTACTGTTCTATGCATAGTCTAGACATCCAGTAAAAATATTCATAAATAAAGCAGAATTTGTATGAAGCTAGAAATAGAGATCACTTTTATTGAGAGGTGTACCACCATTTCTATAAAGTAGTTAATAAATATTCAAACTATTTATTTGTAAGTTCTAAGCCTTTTTTTTTTTTCCTGAAAAAGTATGGTTCCCTACAGAATTACATTTCTAAAAGATTTACTGTTCTCAGTATAATAAAAATATTGTAAAATTACTTCCTATCTTGAAAAATCAAAACAGCTATTCTTATTTCAAGTTTCATCTAATACATTGTTCCATGTGGTTGTATGATAAACACATTATTCCTTGAACAGGAATTAAGAGTAAAGCTGCCAGGAAGGGGTTTTGTTGTCAGAGTAGTTCCCGCCTCATGTTTTGTAAGAGATTTCATGGTCCCATTGTAAAGAGTGGATGATTTAAAACGTGTTCCCAAGATAAACTTTCCCATTGTCATTAATGAGGATGGATAATACTGAGTGACAAGTGCATTAGGAATGACACAGAAAAAGCTGTTAGATTTGTCAGAGCATATCACTTCAGGCAATGAAACTTGAGGACATTCTCTTTTAGCAATTTTTTGCTATTTATTAGAGAACCAAGGATTGTGATTGCTCACACAGGTGGATTTTACTGATTTCTTCATTAAATATTTAGGTACCTTTGAAAAGGTAAAGGTGATAAATGTGGCTATTATACTCCACTGTGAGAGGTGCCAGTGGTTGCTTTGCTTACATATAATTGAGCGAAACTACTATATCTTTTATTAGTTTTTAAAATGTTCATTGGGTGGATAATTTTTAATTTGCAATATTTTTACTGAACAGGAATATTTAAAGTTATATAATAACTGCTCTGAACTGTCATAGTGGAGTTTCTGGGAAATTGGGACACTTATACATGCAATTTACATTGACTTAAAAAATTGTATTTCTCCACAGAGAAAGACTTTTTAAATATTTATCTCTGAATAATTAATAATGTATGACTTTCTGGTGTTTAAAATCTTTCCAAACTACAACATGCCTATCAATTTCCATTTTGAACATGCAATTGGTCACTTTTTCGCCTTGATTCATCTTGCCTGGCTGCCAACCAAATTTTGCCTCCGTGTACCTTCTTGACACTAATAATGACTGAGTTTCTGTTCGTTTGCGTGCAAGATTTCCCAAGCGGCAGTTTGGGGCTGGGATAAACTATCTATCATGATTGCGTACAACTAATCTGCCTCAACCAAACCACCCAATGATTGAAATTGCATTTGACAATCACCTCTCCTTGGCGTGCCTGAGGTGAACATAGCTACAGACCATCCCCGGAAGGGCATAGCAGCTCCTCCATATGTTGGGGAGGATCCTTTTATTTGTGTCAAGAGACTTTTAGCAAAGCATGTATAGACAGAGATTTTTTATTTTATTTTTTTTTAGACTTCCTTGTTTTCAGATGCATGGCTGCCACTTTCTCCTAACCAAAGCATCTAGTTCTCTGAAGTATTTTCTTCTTTTTAATTCATTAAAACTGCTAAACTCTCTGAGATAAACCAGATACTGGATGTATAGGAGATAAAAAATTTAAGAGGTATTTAAAATGTCATGTATTCTTTGGTAGGATGTTATGCTATTAATAGACCAGTAGAGCCTGTAGTGTAGTCAAACATAAGACAAGGTGCCTGTTACTGGGTTGACCTTTACCAAAGCTAACACCTGCTTGGAGCACTTTGATAATACAGAACCTAGGAAAGAATGACAAAGCAAAATCTGTTTTTGTCATATAAGAAATATTTTAATTCTTTTCCAAACTGTAGATCTGCTCATATTGTGTATACTTACTGGTTTGAAAAGCTGTCTGTGCAAATATGATCTGACAAAACAGACCTTTTATTTCTGGGTAAGATTACTCAATCATCAGTGTTAAAAGCTTTGTAGTATTGCTTTTTGCTAAGTAGTGTCCTTTTCATATGAAGTCGTTGTGCATTGTAAAAAAAAAAGGCGAAGCTGCCCAAAATGAGAAAAATTATCTGTATTATCTCTTTTTAAAATAAGCAACAAATTAAAAAAAAAAATCTGACATTTTTAAAATAATAGTTGAAGTAATAGCCTATGTCATCAGGAGAGCTACTTTTCACTAGTGATGTGTATGATTAGCTTCAGCGGATATCAATTTATTCAAATACAAAGTTTCTGAATAGTTAGGGTAATAAAATTCTGTTTCTAGGGAGGCAACTTCTTTGTAGCTTTCCACTACAGTTCCAATATATTGAGTTTCAGCTCAAGACGTTCTATGATTCTCTGATAATCCAGATAGAAAATACAGAAGAATTGCATTCTGGAATATGTTTTGATTTCTCACTGGTTTGTGTAACAGCATGTTTTGCTGTATTTGTCTGTTTCAACAAAAGCATTTTGGTCTACAGTCAAATTGTCCTTTCAAATCAGTACAGTCCATTCCTGTTGCTGAGAGGGAGTTTCGCTGGTGCGCTCATAAAGGTGTGACTATCAGCCTCATTTTCTTTCTGACACATCAATTCATACTTCTTTCTTAAAAGTGAAATACATTTTTTTCAAGCACTTTAATTCAGCAGATTAAGATGAATTAATAATCATTTTAAAATGCTTGACAGCTGAATGTAGTACATGTATCTATTTTAGTTGTGGGGAGGAAGCTAAGTAATATGAGTATCATGCTTTCTGTAGACAACATGTCCAGAAGAATCAGGACCCTTTTGAATATATATTTCATTAATCTTAGTAACCAGCATCTCTGAAGGCAGGGAAGAATAACTCAGCCACACAGCTGTGCTCAGATCACTTGTTACAGTAGCAGTGTACTAAATCTACCTGTAATTTATGTCCTGCTTTCCATATTGCTTCCTTTATTTATCACAATTAATTTTGTTCTCAACCTTTTTTCTTTGAATCTGTCTATGACACAACACAGCGCCCTTTGTAGATGCTGCTGTCTCTAAACCAGCTCTCATGGGTACAAAGAGCACTATTGCCATGTTAGACCTGGCAGCCAAGCAGAGCACCCACTTAACCGCAGCTGTTTGTGTCATACTGCTTCAACATGGTTTTGTTCTTTGTACTAACTGTTTGGTTTGGACATGATTCCAGATTCCACTTTTTTTTCTTCTTATTAACCATGACTTCTTAAAAAAGAACTCCATAATTTTTAGCCTGGATTTGAGATTTTCTTATGTCTTCTTTTCCTGCGTGACATCGAAACTTTATGCTATGCCTTAGCATAATGACTTCCCCCATATATATCAAAGTTCTTGTCCACATCTTGTACACTTTTGAGACTAAGATTGCTGACCACTTCCTAATTCTTAACAGATAGACTTAAATTGAAGATGTTTTTATTTTTTATAAATCTGTGTATTAAAGTGATCAAGATACTTTGTTATCTTCACCAATTTTGTTAGCAAATTGGTCATAGTGCCATGCATGGTATGTGCTGATGACTTAGCCTGGTGTATTTACCAAAAATCTGTGCTTGAAATTATTGAATAAATTAATTTGGTAGCATTGTAAGCATGATTTCCTATCAGTTATTACTTCCTCTCACTTAGGTATATCTTTAGTTTTACATAGTTTATTAAACATAATTATCTAGTATGGTTATTTCATGTGTCCTATTAGATGTTCAAGAAAGATGTGCATTGTAAAGAAAAGGTGAAGCTGCCCAAAATGAGAAAAATTATCTGTATTATCTTTTTTTTTAAATAAGCAGCAAGATTTTAAAAAAGGATGACATTTTTTAAATAATCTTCTCAACTTTAATAGTATACTTTATTACATTTGTCTTCTCACACCCTGTTATGCCCTCATCACCAAATAGTTCTGACCTTAGGATCTCTAAATGTACTTACATGCAATTATATTAGTCATTGAACACTGCATTTTAAGATGAAAATGCAGTTATTTGTAATTTCTTCCAAGCAACTTCTCTGTTTAATGTAAATAATATTATTAGATGGCTCTGTGTATTTACAGACAAAAAGAAGTTATTTTAGTTAAAAAAGGATTTTCACGTATTTCTTCATGGTGAGTGATTCATATTGATACAGTTTTTATAATTCATTCTTTTCACCCATTGCTGCCATAGGCTTTAAGTGCTTCCACATTCGAATGAATATAGTACATAATATGACATGTGTTAATGGTGTCGTATCTCACTGGGTCTCTCCACTGGAAGTCAGTAGTGCCCAAGCTAGATCATAAAATTTGTCTATCCTCTTAAATGTCACTTGTGCATGGCATTTTGGCCTTTAAAAGTGCATTACCTATCTTTGAAGTGTTTTAAATATCAAACAAGACTGTTGGGACACAATGAATATTTTTATATATATAAAAAGAAATATTTCCTGTTTTGAAAATTTGAATGCAAGTTACAATGGAAAGTTACAACCTAAATAAATTTATAAAATAGATGACAGCTGTAGATGACAGCCTTCTAAAGTATCAAGATGCAAAAAAAAGCAGAAATCAAAGATTCCTTCATGGAGGTGTTTGCTTTAATTAGGATGACGGTGTTTCATGCAAGACCAACATATGAAGGTTTCCTAAGTTCAAGTTAAATATTACCAGAAGGATTTTTTTAATATAGTTAAATATCTATGTTCTTATAAAATGAAAGGTTGAATAGTAAACTTATTTATCATAATCCAGCTCTGATCATACTTTAATGGATATGGGATTGCTGGGTCCTTTGGGTATTTCTGCATCCTAAGTACAACAGCAGTTGTGACAGCAATGAAGCTAGTGGCAAGAAGACTTCAAGACATGAAAACATTATAAACAGCTGGTAAAGTTGGTGCAAATCTAGTCTGTAATTCAAGGAAGGCTTCCCCATCAATTTCCATACCTACACACACTGCAGTGATTCATAACAGCTTTGTTATTGTTGAAGAAAGAAGAGATAGTTACAATGCCTTTGTATTACAGAAGCACAATTTTAAAATCCACTTGAAATTATTGCTTTCAGAGACTGAGAATAGAATAGATTTTTAAACTTCTACTTCAAAAAAAATAGTAATTTTTATAAAAGAGAATATGTAATTCTCCCTGTCGTGTTGATAAAACTTCACATATTACCAGTCCTTTAAAAAATACTTCATGGACTACGCATAACTGTGATTCCTGAGATATACATGTTAGGAAAATGTCAAGTCAGGCATTCCACTGACTAAAGACCTTATGTGAAAATGTACAAAACCCCTCATTTTGGGGTCTTTTTTCTCAATCAATGAGAGCTATTTAAGCAAAACTATCCTGCAGAATCTGCTCACTTGTGAAACTGAGCAGCCCCTGTATGTGTTTGTGCAAATGGAATCAACAGAAACCTGCATGAGTATCTGGTTGGTAGGTCTATAAACTCATACCCATTACTTAGCAAAAATCAGTAAAATAATAACAGAGGCATAATTGACCCTTTCAGAGAGCAGGATGAATTTTGGGGGATTGAATTACCATTGTAGTTAAAAAGAAGTGTACTTTGGCTTGGCTAAAGTCCACAGGAATTCAGCTGATATTTTTTTTTCAGTTGTTTCGTAAAAGCAAGTGCCCAAATAGGCTTCACAGTAAATGGTCACAGTGTGTCAAACATCCTAATTTTTTGTTTTGAAATATGAAAGAAAATACATTAATATATCTAGAGAGATACATCTTTTTGGGGGCAAGGGATTTACTGAATTCAGCAAGTGTTTACAAACTAGTTTAAGAAAGACCTGATCATTGTTCAGGTCACTTGGCTTAAGATACCAATAGTATATCCAATATGCATACATGGTAAGACTGTGCTGTCAGTTCAAAATAAAGTTAAGGCACAAAGCTGAGAGAACACGTGGGACTTTGAATGAATTTAGGTTTTATCATGTATGATCTGTGGCAGAGCAAACAATACTCACTACAGGAGTGTTCTTCATGACTGGTCACTGTGTTTTGGCTGGTGTTCTTGTTCATTCTGTATTCTTCTTCATCTGCCCATCTTCCTCATCTTTGTTTTAAGAATCATGATAAGAAAATCCAAGTAATCTTGCTCTTCTTGGAGGTTGGACTAGATGATCTTTAAAGGTCCTTTCCAACTCAAACCATTCTATGATTAAGATAAAGATGCCAAATATTGACATGCCTTTAGCAGCTGGATTAATGCCTTATCTTCCTTAATGCTACACTTGATTAACAACCAAACTCTTGCCTTGCAATGAATATGAATTCATTAACTAAATAAAGACATATAGTCAGTCTTAATGTCCTAGAGATTCAGAGAATTTTCTGTCCTCTGGTATGGAAGTTTAAATCAAGCTGCTTCAAATGCTGTGCGCACTGAACCATTTCCCTTTTTCTGGATTTTTCACTTCAGTCTTCTGCTGACTTAGCACTTTTTTGGAGCTAGGTCTACTTAGTACCATCAAATCTGGTTGCAGATTATGTAAGACATGTGAGTTATGGACACTGTCATCACTGCTAATCAGTTCATTTTGTCTTTCTGCTGTTACACAGTTTCCATGTCCTGCAATGTTTAGGGATCCCAGTTACATATGTCTGCTTGTTCTCCTAAGTCTTATCATCAAAACCTAGATCTCAGTCCATGTCATTCTGCACTAATGGTTAAGGTTAAAGGAGTCTCCAATGGTCCCATATCTTAACTGAACAAAAGCTTGCTCCTGGTCTAACTCATCTGGTTTCTCTCCCTCTCTTGTAAAATGCCATTTTCATAAGACTGCCTTCTTCTCCAGCAGCCCCTCAGGAACCTTCAATCTTTTTTCTCTCTGTGGTTGCCTCCTTCATCTTTGCCAAGTCCTGCAAAACTTCTTGTGCAATTGAGATGTACAAGAAGAGGAGGAACTTGCAATTTCTCCTATTCCTTTTGTAAAAAGAAGGGAAGGATGAAAAGAAAGACAGTGTCAGAAGAGAAAGCTGGAGAAGAGCTGGAAGTCCTGGCTTTTGACCATTTGCCACTACAGGTGAGACTGTGCAAAGAATATTAATTGTGTTGTGAAGGGAGTTACACATACTTACACATACCCACACCCTGACCTTTTCTCTAATCCTTTGGCTGCAGCAAGAACAGTGTTTTACAACTGTATTAGGATGAGGCTGGGAGAGCTGTTCGGGTGAACAGTGCCAGTCCTTATCTTCTTAAGCAGAGACAAAAGTCAGTAATTTGCTGTGTTAGGATTTCATTAACATAACACAAATCTTAAATTAGTTCAGCTTGTAAGTTCTATGAGAGAAGAGGTTTTCATGGAAGAGGAAAATTTTGAGGAATTGTTGAAGGAGTGTAATGAGACATTTTGTGAATTTTCGTGTGTAGATCATCCCAAACCTAAGAAGAGAAAGCAAGAAATAGATTTCACAAATGCAGAGTAAATATGCTGCTATTTAAGAGGTAGTATTTAAAGTGGCATTAAATTGCAAGGACCTTGAAAATTAAGAGATGTGGTTTGTGTTTGCTTCAGTAGTAAAAAAAAAAGCATAACAGAAGGGTAGCTGGCAGTTGGTGTTCCTGACCAAAGCATTGAGCTAGGAAAATAATCTTTGAAATTATGTTTAGAATACATCTGGGTTTATCAAGTTGATAAAGACTGCAGAAAAATAACCCAGATCTTGACAAGGGAGTCATAAAATAGATATAGATTGAGGACAAAAGTTACCTGTAAAAGTGTTCTAAAGGAAGAGGTATTGCTTTCTTCTTAATTTTTATGACACTATTTAACTTTTGAGGGATAAACTGTTACAATCTGAGTTTGCAATATCTATGTGCTAGTGTTACACTGTTATGAGGTATCATACTATCTCCTTACATCTCCTTGTATCCATTATCATAGACAGTACTATCCAAGTCACAGATCTGTTGACGGGTTTTTGATCCTTCTTCCACTTCTTGGTTTGGTTCCTTGGTTTGAGTATCAGCTTTCAGCTGCAGAGTTCTGTGCAAGAATACTGCAACTACCCTGACTGTTAATATAAATTTGATTGAGGTCTCATCTGATTTAGAAATACAGTTTCATGAGGAATGTTTTCACAAACACACAACAGCTGATGTTAACGCTAGATCTGTGTGTCCTGTTAGCCATAACATAAATGAGTCATAAAAAGCAAGTGACATAAACAAGCAATGTAGCTGATTTGCTGCTTGATTGGACTATAAATAATACTTGAAGCGTATGATTTCAAAGCCTTGTGGAGCAAATGATGTAAGACCTAGTAGGAATATCAGACTTTGTCCTGAAGAATTCTGATGATGTATATACTGCAGCCTGTACCACATGGCAGAGGATAGTGTTATCAGGCTAAAGTTCATCATGAGCATAGGCTCTAAGATGTTCTAGTTTAACATTATGAATCAGCCTTTTCTTCTGGATTTCTGCCTCTGGAGGAGCTGTGTATTGACTACAGGCAGTCTTCATGTAGTCACTGACTCTCTTTGGTAGTCTGTGTGAATGCTTCCATGCTCAGCTTTATCTGAAACTCAGATGAAGCCAGAAAGTTGTCTAGAGTGTGAATCAGTTGTGTCATTGCATGATGCAGTGGGTGGGAGCAGGTAAATCACTTCAGGTTTTATTGCATGCGAAGCTTTCTATACTCTGTATGAATTTTTCCTCTAATCTGTAGATCATAAATGTAGTGAGAGTCAGCAATAGAGTAAGAAATTAAAGGGATCTGAAATGACAAGGCTAAACACTTGGAGTATGGAAGAATAAAGAAAGGAAAAAAATAAGGAGTTCAATGATGTATAGTTAAGAGGTGAGGGCAGAAGAAAACACTATGCAGAGGAAGAAAGTGAGGACATAGGGAGCAATCAGTTCAAGGCTTCAATTGCAATGATTATATAACAGGTTTTTAATTCATTCTTTTCTAACAGTGTCAAGGACAGGTTTTTGGTCACCTTTGTTTAGCAGAAAGGTGGTGATTGTAAGTCACTGGAGATAAGGTGGGTAGGATTTTTAACCACAGTGCCAAACAGCCATAATATATGAGAACAGTTGTTCTACTCAGATGTCTTGGTTTGTCTAGTAAATTTGTCTAGATTTGTCAGATCTTTAGAAAAAACAAAGTGCTGTCTCAGTGGTTTTAAATTAATTTGTTCTTGCAACTGGGATTTAACAGTTCCTTTGAAGCAATTATTATTTTAGTGCAAGTGTATATGAGATGCTACCTGTCAATGAGTACTTGGGGAATCCTCAGTATGCAGATCACTGACCTGATAAACTGTAACAGCTCCATGGGAGTTGTTATGGTCTGTCGCATCAATGAGTATTTAGGGACTCTTTAATATGAGGATTATTAGGACAGTAAAAATGTCTGCAGCACATTGTGTCAGTGCAGCTGTTCCACATGAGTGTTAAGATACTACATAGCCTTATAGAATGTTGTAGAAGAGTAGTTGACTAAGCTTATGTACTGGACAAGATTTTACAGTAAACAAGTGGTCTTTTTAATGTTTTCCCAAAATAAGAAATTCAGGCACTAATCCTCATACTAAACTCATTGAGTTTTGAGATTACATTTATAAAAATTGATAATTTTCAATTACACATAGAGTGAACAAATAATTCCCAGACTGAATTTTGTGCTGATTCCTTCCCTAATTTTTTGTCTGTTGTGTAGGAGGTAAACAACAAAAGTAATAGAGCTTCTCCTACCTAGAAATGTCTATCCAAAGAATGGGCCAGGAATAAATTATCACATAAATAATCCAATTTTTGGAGCAGTTTTCTAAGATAAAGCAAATTTGCTACCTAACATGATCAGATACATATATGAAGTTGGATTCTTTATATTGATCTCAGAAAGATCAGAGATTTGGGTTAAATTCTGACTTGAATTTCTTTGAATTTTCTTCTATAAATGAAGAGAGATTACTGACTTCCTTAAAATAAGATTCTGATCATCTGGGCATAAGTAAAAATGGTGTTAGATAGAACTTCATAAGCTGGTATTGAAATGCAAAATTTGAAGAGTTTGAAGTAATGTGAGACATTATATAAGAAAATACTTGTGATATTCAAGAAAGTCTTGCTTTATCATCCGTGCAGCTTCATCCAGTAAGATGACCAAACTTTATTTATTTAAAGCATTCTTATAGGCTGTACTTGCCAGTGGAGTTAAAAATAATTTTCCTTTTTTGGGAGCAGTGTTTCAGAAACTGTTTAAGATGCTGGAATATAGTACATTTTATATTACTTAAGAATAGTTTGGCTTTTCTTGTTTGACACAAATTCATTTTTGAATGCTGCTCCAAATAAATTAATTTTATGGGTCAGGCAGGTTCCTTGGCAGGATGTATTCCAGGTTTGTATCAGTCCCTATTGTAAATTAAGCAGTAGTATAGCTGCTTCAGTGTTTTAATGTAATATTGCTAACTTTAGTTACAATTTTTCTATGCATAGAAATATAAAATAAGGTGAGGTAGATACCAAAGCTGCAAGTATGTAATGAATATTATTAAAGTAAAGTGTAGGTCCAAAGTCCTTCATTTTTAGTTACTGCAAATTTTGCCTAGGTTTTTTTCTCCAGATAATGAATATGAGAAAATGCCTAGTAATGAAATTAAGGGGAAAAAAAAAATTAAATTGTGTTTACTTTCACGTGTACTTACATCTAAAGGGATGTTATACAGATGAAGCATGAAATTGCAAGGTTTGATGTCAGAATTTTAAACATGATTTTTCCATTTGTCAAAACCTAAAATAAAAATGCAGTTTTCAAGTACATGCCCTTAAACTGCTGAAAAGCTGTCTGGTTTGTAGTGGTCCCTTTACTTTTCACAGGGGAAAGTGTGGAAACATGAGGAGTACACATTCATGCTAGTGCTATTAGAAGAAATCCACTCTAAACATCCTCAAGGAGTCTGTAAATCTTTCCCCAGTGTTCAAAACACATCTTAAGCTTAATGTTTTAAGTGAATGAGAGAGAGAAATAATGCGCCTTACTTAAAATACTTCTAAAACCAAAATCTGATTCCGTCTCTTCTCATGCTTTGTACAGTCATCCAGAATAGTTCAATCTATTTTCCAGTCAAATTTAGCACCAAAGTAATAATGACACTGCAGGTTTAGTTTTATCACTGGCAACAGTGGCTGGATTTGTGAGCTGTTTTCCCAGTTCACTAATAAATTAAATTGAATTTTGCCCTGTCTGAATTCAGACTTGAAGAAGCTGAAAGTGTAGTGGTAGCATTTTAAGCACTGAATGCTAATTTCTGTCTCTTAAACTGAGGCAGGCTGTGAAAAGCAAAGACTTATTAAGAGGAGTTGTCAGCATAAGTTTACACCTTGGATACACACTGAGGTTGTCAAGGTTTCTGAAATGACATTTCTTATTTGAAAAAATAGTCCATTATATCTATTATTGGTACTCTTAGAAAAATAACATATCATGGTAACTGTATGCCAAGTCAAAAAAAATGGATGGCAAGAAAAGTAAGATATTAATAAAATGTACACATTACTGTAACTACTAGAATTATATTAAATGATCACATTAAGTAAATTATTAGGATTAAAAAAATAAACAATCTGTATAAATTACAGAAAAATTATTAATTTTATTAAGGACTTTAGATTCAAAGTTTTCCAGAGTCAATTTACAATTAGAGTTTTCTGATGAATTTGATATTTAAGTTTTAATTACTTATGTTTGTATTATCTCAATGACAGTTATAAAATTTACTTAGGATAGGTTAATTAATAATCCCAGTGACATTTATACAGAAATATGTTTCTAAAATGTACGTAGGGTCTGCATCCTCATTGCAGAGGTAGAAAGTTATAGATTGAAAAAAATATGGAGGTGGTTTTGCTTTCATGGGTGATTGTGTGTTCTCTACCTGTGTTCTGAAGAAGCACTGAGGGAAGAAGTTGTTGAGAAATTTGAATGATGGCTTTCATGATCCAGTCAAGAACTGGGAAAAGAATAAGTGTGTTAAGCCAACTATACACTTATATAATAAATATGTTTCATATATACATAGACACATATTAAGAAAGTGGGAAAAGTCTTGTAAAATTTATTGTGGTATTGCAGAGGGAAAAGGTGACTAAGCATACATTCAATTTAGTGGAACAAAAAGCCTAGACTTTCTATGTTTTTGTAGTTTGACATCTTTTAAAAAAATATTTAAGAAGCAGTTTTGTTTATATTTTGAATTATTTCACTTTAGTAATTTGGGTCTCAGTTTCACTGTTCTGGCAAAAAACAAACATGTATATTCAAAGTTTCAAAGTTCATTCTACGAAGATCTGTTGCAAAATTTGAAGCAATACTTAAGAAAACAAGTTCATATGTGGCATATATATGATAATAAGTTATTTTATATGTGATTATCCATTAATCATACTGACTCTATAAATGTGGTACAAAAGATTGTTTTATATTTTTACTCAGAGCATTTTATAATCAAAATACAGAGTAACACCAGATGTATGAAGTCATTATTTTTAACAGCACCGAAAACAGTGAATGTTTCAAGATATATGTTATTTATGTCAATATTATACCACATATGAATAATTCATTATAAAATACTGCTATTACTTATGAATAAATTGTCATCTGCAGTATCATACCTGATATTGCATAATCCTACAAATACTGACACCAATGAGCAATCGTTTACATGTCACTAACTCAGCAGGACTGTCCTCATGTTAAAGAATAACAGTTCTAATTTAGGAAGCTTTTGGAGGATAATCAACAATTTCTTCAGGTCTGAATTCAGGATATTTAGAGTAAAAGTAGCCTCGGCTGGTTATATCTGCCAGGTGCCAGTGATTGTTGTCACTTGTTTTACCCAAGAAACTAGAAAGAAAAAAGATGTTTTCCATCACTGGAGATGTTAAAATGGCTTATTGACATTTGTGATGCCTTCTATTTTAATTTTCAGTCTTTGAGATGTTAGAGTTCTTTAGGGATTTGTCAAAATATTAGAGACAAATTCTAATAAGAAGATAAATGATCAAATTTTTACTGTGATTTTAAAAGGTACCAAGTAGTCAAGCGAGAGCGTCTTATGGCATGAGGATTATAGAAATGCCTATTTATTTGACAATAATATTATTTGCTCATTCATTAGTAGCAGTTACAGTCAGGTTGCTTTCTGGTAAAATCAGGTTCTAAAAATGCAAAAACTGCCTTACCTTTATATACCCTCTCCTAAGATTTGTCAACTTTGTCTTTCTACTGACTCCAGCCAGTCCTCAAGACCCAAAGGAATAGACAGTGCCGGGTGAGAGTCAGCTTAACTAGAGCTGCATAGCCAGGGACCCAGGATGGACTTTGCATACCTAGGTACAGTGGGCTGAAGCTGCACAGTACGATTGCCTTAGCAAATAGCGGTGAGAGTGTTGTGTCAGTTGATGCTGTTAGATGGCCATTCCCTGTCATAGAATCATTATCTAACTTACAGGTAACCAGGCCATGACTAGGTATTGATCCCAGCAAAAAGGCAGAGGTATCCTGGCCACCTGCCATGGAAAATGCTTTTTTGGCTACTGCTGTAACAAGTCCAGCAGGACTGCGTAGGTGAATATAGCCAGTTTTCAAAGAGAGTACTGCTAGTTTTGTTCAGGGTTGAAGTGACAGTATTTTCTGGTCTAAGTGAATTTTCTCTTTAAATATGATCACTTTGCTTACTTTTGTGTTGGACTTTTAATTAGCCTGTCCCCAGAATCTGAACCATATGAGAGACTGTCCCAGTACTCACAGAGGCTGAGATTTATGGCCATGATGCAGTGGCTGTTATGCTGTGTGGTCTCATGTAAATGCAGACCTCGCTTTCCTTACTTACCCAAGTAATGATCTTCTACCAAAACCTGGCCACACAAACTCAATACACACGGTAGCTGTTTCTCAGGTTTTATTGTGAAATATTTGTTCATATTTTCAGGCAGTTGAGAGAAATTGAAAGATTAGGGTTGCCACTTTATGCCACACCGCATGAAGTGACAACAGAATTTGTATGTGCTGTTAGGACTAAGGGTAAAATCTCTCTAGACAACGTTTGTGTAGGCTATCGTAGAGTGAAGTATGATAGATAACACACCTTGATGAAAAAGCCATTATAGGTAATTAATCTTTTCTCTGTTTGCCAAACATTGTGCAACATAGCTTTTAAAAACATTGAGAGATGTTTCTACTGAGAAATGAAAACTGTTAAACAGGTTGAGCTAAGTGACAAATTTGTCATGCTCACACAGATACTTGATACATAAGCTATTCTGTATAACAGCAAAACTACCATTTATGCAAATAAGGTGAAACAGCCTTTACATGAGTTGAAGTTGCAGATCAGAGGTCTTGGGAGTCATTTGTGATTTTGTCTATATGAAAGCTGTAACTTCAGAAATGAAGTCCAAATATGAACTTATTAATTCACCGCTGTACTTCACTATCAAGTGCTGCTGTAGTAAAGCAATATGACAAAATATCTAAATAATGTATTTCAAGATGCCTTCATTTCTGTTTATGTATGTGCAAAAATATAATTGTGTAATGTGTAATAAGGATTTTAATAAATGCTTGGAAATGGATTTCTTAATATGCTCATTATGTTTCTGAGCCTGCTAATTCCTTAAGGAAATGAAGAAAAAATAATGAAATTATGTTACACAGGTACTTAATTTTTTTTATCTCTGATACTACTCTGGTAATTAATGTCTAGTTTATGCAAACTAGACGATATCTCTTACTGGACACATTACTGTCAAGAAAATATTACTTGCCTTAATTATCAGTAATGAAGCAGGGATAAGCTGCTCACTTAGATATAATATATCTAATGACCTTTTCAGCTAGAGGTTGTGATGAAAGGTATCAGTTTCACAAATTATGCCTCATTCAATTTCTGGCCTTTGTCTAGATTAATGTTTTGAGGATGAGTTTTAAAGTCGGACATAAATTGTGTTTAGCGTTTAAAATTGATTTAGTGTCTTGCTTTTAGTACATCATTTTCTCTCTTATAAATTACACCAAGACTCATTTTTATCTTCATGTTTTATTATGAAAGTCAATAGTTAAGTCTAGTCTTGTCTTATTGACTACTGCTGTGTATTTTAACAGTAGTAACTGGCAGAGGAAAGCTTAAATAAGCATTTTATCATGAAGGTGTATAATGATTTTTTAAAAGCTTGTCTTCCGTTATGTTTATTTTTAAAAACCTTTTGATTAAAGTTTTTCTTCACTAATTATTAACGTATAAACTAATTTTAAAAACAAAATCTTTCCTCTTCTTTTAACTGATGGCATTAAAACTGAAATGGGTAAAGTTAAACACTTTCTACTTTTTCCTTAATCTGTGCTCTACAATATGGTCAACTCCAAAGTATCTGATTAATTGTACAGCTGTGATAGGTTTTGTGTACAGTGAATACATACAGGAAGTGTTTTTCCTTGTCCTTAATGACTCAGGTCCAAATGAGCTTCCACTGATGCAGTCTGATGAGCCATTTGAGTCCATGACCTAGATGTGATTCAGATTTTTTTTGGCTGATTCAGAAGTAATATCAAGAATGAATCTAACAGTCCATTTACTCTGAAGTGTGAAAGAATGCAGTGATATTTAGTAAATTTTAAAAATCCAATGTACATCAGTACCTTTTAAAAAGTAAGTTCTTTTTTGTTCTCCTCTTGTGACTAACTCTGTAAAAATTCAGTCATATTGTGGTTCTTCTACATCCAGCACACCTGGTTTCAGGCATTTGGATGTAATTTAGAGAAAAGTCTGAAATAAAGGATGGGTTATATATGCAGTGACATATGAAAGGAAGATGTAGCAGGGTCATTCATCAGCTCGACATGCTACATATTTACCATTTAGAATTGTGGCTGATCTGCACATAATAAGCAATATGTCCATAGATCAATTTAAGCAGTAAGCATCAACTTTCATTCCTAGAGCCAGCATTTTAATTGGTTCCAGTATGGTCTATTGAACCCTTGTAAATAGCTAAACCCACTATTGCTGTTAGGATGGGTGTTCCTCAGGTCACAGCTCAGGTTTGAAACCAATCTTCAGTCTTCAGACATACAGAAGTGGAGGTGACAAGACTCTTTAAAGACTTCAGATTTTTAATTCCCTTGGAGCAGTTAAACTTCTAGCCTGTGTCTGTGTTGAACAGGATGTTCAAACAACTACTTCTTACCTTCCTTATAGTAAAACTCTCACACCGTCCTCTTCTCAGCCTGCCTCTGTGTCCTGAATACCATGAGGGAGTCAGAAAACATTGGCTTTTATCAGAACTCTCTTCAGTTTGACTTGACAGAAATAAACCTATAGATAATAGAAGTGATTGCTCGGATACACAGTGTGATTTTGAACAAAATTAATCCCACAGATCTCCGACTAAACTGAGAGGAGGGAGGACAAAGCAAATTGTTCTTTAGAAAGCCTGGGAGATATTAAATTAATTGGTGTAGCAGGAATTAATCAGCTGATCCTGATTCTACTTGCGTCAACCAAAGAAAAGATTAAGGCCTGATGCAGAAGGAAGCAGCCCTGTTCTTGCCACAAAGGCATTTTTTGAGATAGCTCGTTCCCTAGCATGGATTGTGTGAAATCTCCTGCCATTTAGTTGAGATTCTGCTGCTCTTTTGTGTAGAGAAAAGAAATATTTCCACATTTCATAGTGTTGGTTCTAGAGTTTTGACAAACTGTTTGCCATCCTTTTCACAAGACAGAGGGAATATAAGTGTTCAGTCAAGGAACACTCTTTTTCCTTGTCATAATAGTATATTGTAAATGTGCCTGCTTTTAGAATTGGCATTTTTAAAATGTATTTTTAAAATTTTACATGGTCACTTGTTTGGGGTTTTTTTACCATTTTAATAAGTCTCACTTTTCGAAAATGTTTAGTTCAGTGTGAGCACAACAAATTGTGTTTGATTTACACTTCAAACTATTTGATACAGTCTTATGTTAGACACAACCAGGATATAAGATATACAGAAAAAATTCACTTTATTAGAAATATCACCTTTTGGACCATGACATGTCTTGAATTGAGCTTAAGTAGTTAAACAGTATGTGGGACCTTAACAGTGTGTTTATTAGGAAGACAGCAGCAGTAAATGTAAATTAAATTATATTCTTCTCTGTCAAACACAGTTTTATTGTGTTAACAAACAATAAAGAGAGGAATTAAACTAAAATATAGCTACAACAAACTTAAGTGTGACCAATGGTGTGACAAAATAAATTGAAATCATTCATATGAATTAAAAGAGCACTTCAATATATTCAAAACCAAAGCCAATTTTTAAAAGACTGTAAACAGAGTGGGAAGAGGCAGAGGTAAGCAAAAAAAACCAAACCAAAACAAAAAATAACAACAAAAAAAAAACCAAACCAAACTTACTAAATGGGAACATTGAAAAATTGTTGGAGACATTGGGTAAGCTAAAAAGAAAAAAAAAATATTTAAAAAGCAGTAACTTAATTAAGTAGTTATATACTTAGTGTGAGAGTGTGGAAATATCATATATAACAAGTCCTTTAAACAAGGTAAATAAGTAAAACAAACCAGCTGTAATAATATAGTTAAGCCATTTGTCCCTGCTTCACTAATACCTAATTCATTCAACTGTTTTTCAGCTTCTTACATCAGCTGCTGTGCATTTTTTTCTCTTTCTCATCTCTTCTTACACTGTATCACTGCCAAAATACAAAAAGATATTTGAGAAACTCAGTGATCATAATTTAAGGTATGTGGCATGAACATTCACTGGTGAGGGAGTCAATTTCCTGATATGTTTGTGGATCTATAAACTCTTACATGTGTAATTTCTCTCCCAATCTGTACAGAAGATTCATATTATTAGTTTTGGGGTTGATATTTTTTTTTTTTTCAGATAAATAAATAGTTTGCATTTTATATTCTTAGTTCCTTGTACAAGGGCTTCAGTAGAATATGGCATTAATTGGCTTGAACCAGTGCTTGAAATATTCTGATCCCTGCTACAAACTAAAGCCTAAGTCATTGATCACCAATTGGATTTACAAACCAACTCCATTAGACTGGACTTTGAATCATTCCCTGAAAAATCCCAGCAAAACATTTTCCATTTGAGTTTTTAGTTAACAACAAATCTTTCCCACTGATCAGTCCTGTATCTCCGGTACAATTTATATAACTCTTACTCATAATGCCTCTGATTAAAAAGAGTCAAAATATATAGACATGGTGAGGGAGTATTCATGCTATAATATTTCCTTCAGCATGAATTGCAGAATATTCTTACAGCTGTAGCTGAAAGTCTTGCATGGAAATGGCTCTTGGACCTTTCTCAAGATTAGCTTGTCTGCCACTTGGGGCTCTTTTCTTGGTGTAAACTTAAGCTTCCTGGAACACTTTCTGGGC
This sequence comes from Actenoides hombroni, assembly GCA_024336885.1. Taxonomy (NCBI): domain Eukaryota; kingdom Metazoa; phylum Chordata; class Aves; order Coraciiformes; family Alcedinidae; genus Actenoides; species Actenoides hombroni. Next base: position 3,018,781 of record WUAM01000272.1, on the reverse strand, counting down.
TTGAGTCCTGATTCCCATGCCATCTACAAAAGACAATTGCAGACAAGACCAGAGGAACACTTGAAAGTGTTCCCTGTACTAAAACCTTGAAGGAGCCAGTGCTGCCTTTGTAGTTAGGTGGGGAGACTCTTTTGTCCACTCCAGTTCCAGCATAGTATCTGGAGTGCAGGTTAAATAGCTGACACCAATAACTAAAGTAGATATTCTCAACAGAACCTTACTTTAAGGTAGAAGTCAGAGTAGTTCACTCTTAGCTGGTCTCAATCTACCCTGTTTGCACCCAGAACTAACCACAGAATTCCTGCCAATGTTAAAGTTAATTTAAATATAAATCTAGATTAATCCCAGATTTAATCCCATATTCAAAGTGTTGCACATTACATACATTCTGCTTTTATAATACCAATCTAAGACCTAGTTCTATAATCTTACTCCAGAAGAATGTATTTGCAACATTATTGGACTATTTAGTAGTCCATAGAATAAAATTATCTTGCCCTGAAGATATTTCCATTCTAAACATACATAGAGCCATGAGAGAGACATCTTACAAATGTAGAGACACAAAATAGTAGCAACACATATTTTTTACAGCATAAGTTTTTGCAGAGCTGGAAACTAAACCAGGAACTTCTCAGGCCAGGTCCAATTTCTTCATAGGAAAAAAGAAAAAAAATCTTTACTTCCTACTGCACTCTTGTAAACATAAAGTTCCCCAACAGCAGTTGTATATTGAGATCAAAACTCTTGAAATTCTGCAAGAGCCACAAAAAGTACATTTAGACTGAACTAATAAGTCATGATTTCATATATCTAAAAATGCCTTTAAAAGCAGCTCTGTATTACTTGGTGGGACTCATACTTTAGAACTAGCATCTAAAACATTTAAGGTTGGCCTCAATTAGAAGTGTGTTTACACATGAGCTGCAAAATGATCCTGTTTAATTGATTTTTCCTTACGTAATGTCCAAACAACATGGAAATATCTGTATGTCATGGTTTAGGGTCAGGGCAGCCCCTTAGACCTACAACAGATGCTCTCTGTTAACCCCCCTCCCTCCCCAAAGGGGAAGAGAGAAGGAATAAGGGAGAGAGACTGAGTGATTAGAAAAGGAAACTAGAACAGCTTTAATGAAAAGGAAATTAATAATTATAAAAATGGAATATATACAAATA
>WUAM01000272.1:2994522-3017505 GCA_024336885.1 Actenoides hombroni | reverse complement strand
TAAACATGGGGTGTTATCACTGCTAGAAGCAGACACTGTCTGTGAGAACAGGCTGCTACCTTCAGAAAGTGCAGTTAGAAGAATTGAGCTGAAAAGTAAAAATTACTGAACAGAATTAGTTCTGTTCTCACTCAAACCAGGATACTGTAGAATGGTTTTCAGTAAAAAAATCTCAAGTACATTTTTCCCCCACTATTATACTGTATTAGTTGAAGCCTAAAATGAAAGTGTGTTTCATTGGTGCCATATTAATGATACCTTTATGACTACATATACTTAAAAATGTAAGTTAGAAAGGGTTTTGGTTAAATATTTTAAATAAGTCTTTATAATATTGTTCGAGCAATGTCAAATACAATTTTTATTTTAAAAGATTTTGTTGGAATTTAGTCTTTGAAAATATTAATAACAGCTTACAGCAGGTAGGCTATAAAATAACACTGTATGCTGTCTATTTAGTTTCTGGTTGAAAAAGCACAGCAGTACTTTAGTTCATTACCTTTGAAAAAAACAGTAACAAGATAATACAGCTGCCTCTGATTAAGATGTAAATTCTTTCTAATTAGAATGTAAATTCTTACATTTAAATGAAGACATCAATTGTCAGGATGCCATATGATATCTTATTCCACCTTGCCTGAATGAAGCCCTCACTGTTCATCTATGGCACTAAAATAGTTTTGCAATCCCTTTGTTCTCTGATTCTTGTAATATTCTCTCTTCATGTTCCCTTTACACATTGCTTTTGTTTGTTTTCCCCCTGCATCTGATATTGTTGTGTCTTGGGATTTTGCAGAAATTTGGAATGAAAATTGAGTTCAGTCAGTGCCAGTATTTGCTTGTGCCTCAATTACTTCTGCTGAATTTTCCTCAATGCAAATCAGGCAGGTTGCATAAAGTGGTGCATGTATTTGAAATAATTAATTTTCCGTAAAATGATGGATCAAGTCCAATCAACCTTCATGAAATCTAAATAAAAGAATAGAGAATTAGAAATTAATTAACATTTTGTGTTGCTGATACTTTATTATGCAGACTAAACTATAAATAATAAGTTTTATTTTTGAGCATAACTTTTTATTATGAACTGTTGATGATAACCTTTGACATAATTATCTTGTTAAAATATATCAGTATAAGTATACTAACTTTAATGTCATGGAAGGCATTGTAAATTAATAACATTTTAAAGCAGAAAATTAAAAGATACGGAGAGTTTAAGAATTGGCCCATTAATTATTTTTGCACGTAAAACTCTTCTGCAGAGTTAAGGCAATGTGTGTCTACTAGCAGATTTTAACATGTCTAATTTCATTGTTTCATTAAACCAGGCCATAACACTAAATCTTCTTGGCTGAGAACATATCCTTGGATTTTTTTATTTTTTTTTTGTTGGAAGCCTAGTTTTAGCCAAATACCTGTGCAGGAAAAGTTTACCACCTTCTTACAAATGCATGCCTTTTGTAGGTACTCCAGATCGTTCTTTTCCCCATTTATGACCTGTATTAATTTTTAGCATGTACTTTTTATGAAGCATTTCATGCCAATAAGATTCTCTGCATTTCAGACTTGTTCGCAAGTAGTGACACTGGTTTTAGTAAAATTGTACAAATCTTAATATAAATGGCAGAAGATACTTTGATCTAACATAAAGAGATATGTATGTATTGCATAAATTTTGTTCATAATGGCTTTATGTACAGAAAGGTATGATTACAACCTAATCATTAGCAGCAGTAACAGTTTATATGATGATTCCAGTTCAACTTGTATGACTGTATCACAGATTTACTTAAAATATTAAATGTAAGGATCAGGTAAAATTGAATGCAGTTTTAAAAAGTTAAAAAACATTCTCATAACAATAGTTAACACTGGTGTAAGCATCATTTATAGTTTAACAGTGCTTGCCATAAAATCTTCTACCAAGAGTATTTTTCCAACTGGGTTGTAGCAGATGTCGCTTTATTAACAAAGAATGTGCATGTTTTTTAGGAGAGTGTCATAAAAAAGACTTTAATATTGGATATTTTTAATTTGTCACAAGCAGAAAGGCTCAATACGTTAGAAAACATGTCACTTTCTGAACACGAATATGTTACCTGCTTTTCTCCTTCTATCCATTAATGCAACATGTTTTCATAGAAGTCCTATTATAATACACCTCTAACAATCTTATCCAAACAGGAAGTTAAGTACAGCGCCTTCCAAATCTTTTTTTTACTCAGTTAGGATTATTACTTCAAATTGTAAGTTCAAATATACCACTTCCACCCTTGAGAGCTGCACAATAAGCACAAAAAGCTATTATTCCTGTGAAACCTCCAGTCATGTAAATAGTTGATAAATTTTCACACAAGTAGCTTTGAATCAGTGAGGAACTGAACTGTGCATTAAATTATTTGTAGGATGAGGAGTTATTATTTACACACATAACTTGCAAGTCACAGGAATTAGGCTATGTTATACATAATATTAGATGGTCAAGTATTCTCAAGTACAATATTAATAAATGTAAGTGTCTCAAGTGATTCTGACAGTTTCAGCAAAAGAGATATTAAAAAATGGAGTTTATACAGCCTCTTCTGATGTTACTTACAATGTATTGTCCGGTGTCAATCTCATTTCCTGGCATTTCAAAGAAAACTTATGAAATAAGGAACTATTTTATATGGAGAGCTTACTCTGAAATTCTAAAGTACTTTGTCATCCTCATGTGTAGAAGAAAATTGCAGTAAATATGAACCTCTACTGTTATGAAGCTCTTTTTTTATATACTCCTTTAAAAAAACATTTACTTATACTAAAAACTGATGCATTTTGTTAAAGGGAAGAACATGCCATGATCTTGAAGAAACTCAGTTATTTTAGTTGTGTCTAATAAATACCAGCAAAGTATTCAGAAATTACACTGTATTCACTGTGTCACAGAGAAAATAGATACAGTATTCTATCTATTATCATGATTATATTTCAGCGTGTGTATGTGTGTGTGTATATGTATATATATATATATATACACACACGTGTGTGTATGTGTGGTGCTGAGGGACATGGTCTAGTGGTGAACTTGGCAGTGCTGGGCTAATGGTCGGACTCAGTGTTCTTAAAGGTCACTTCCACCCTAAACAATTCTATGTTTTTATCTATATATATAGTCTAGGATGCTCTGGATGCTATATTAGTATTTATACTATTCCAAAGTATTTCCAAATGGGTTAGTATCATGTTTCATAATACAGTTAATAATTCTCTTAGAGGGTGGAGAGGAAATAAGTCCCATCAGTTTGGCCTAGCTATTGAAAGTGGTAGGAAGTAAGATACTTTCATCCAGTTAGACTAACATGCAAGAAGTATGATATAGATAATACACTAATAAAAATAAATCTATGTACTCAAACATTTTCATATGTAAAATGAGTGGAAAAACTAGAAAGTGAGCAGATTCTAGTCTTTGAGGGGATTTGTTAGAGAAATAATAAACTGCATCATTTACAAAAGTTTTCCCTCTGTTGCTTTCTTTCCTCAAAGTTGTGTATCTATAAAATTAAGAATTTTATAAATCATCCTCACACTTGCTTTTTTAATATTATCTTAAGTATTTTTCTGAATGAGAGGAGCGGACAGTAAAGTCCATGTCCAATAAACAATCAAATTATTCACTTTCAGCTTTTCTTTAACCACTGATCTGTACTCAGCCCCCTAACGCATTTTGTTTTGAATACACAAAGGTGGTGGTTGTATACTTCCTGTTCTGCAACACTGTGATTTGTCTCTTCCTCCTTGAGTTTATATTTGGTGTCCTTGCTGTCTTTTACTTCATTCTGTATTTCACTCAGATACTATTTTTCTCTAGGAAAAAAAAAAAATTATCTCCCATTCACAGTTCATTCTATTCATCAGTCTGACCAATTTGACAATTTCTCATTCATCGTAGACATTGTAAATTGTATCTCTAGAGCTTTCTTTGCAGTCCAGGGCTCTGTTCGTTCTGTGAGAGGAATCCCAAACCCTTCTGTTTCCTGAGAGAGTTGTATCAACAGGACTGCTTGAAGTGTGAGCTTAAGTTTGTGGAAGTAATCTTATTTATATCCTGCCATTAACTAATTTAGTTTTCACCTTCACTAAATTCTAGAATTGATCTACCTTTTGTGGCTAGCCTATAGTCTCTATTTTTGTATGCTGATATGTTAAATTTTCTGATGAATCGGATCTCAGCTGTAATTACAGTCTTCACTGAATACCTCAGTAGGATGTGTCAGAGAGAAGGTGAATTACATTCTGAATCATACCAGGCTTATATCTCTCACTCTCTAATAGTGTCTCTCAAAGACATACCTTTCTTAGCTGTGCCAGAAATTTTCATCAGTTATTGTCTTGTCTTGCTTTGGACATTTCCTCTTCGTGTGATATTTTTAACTATTCCTAACATTGGGAGAGTGTTGCTCTGTAACAGTAGCTGTGTAGATAAGTTTAATATGGTTCCCCCTGACAAAGGAAAGTAGCTCTTTTTTCCCCTCATGTCTTTTTTTAATTCTAATTCTAATTTAATTTTTAGTGTATTACATTAGTAGGGCCGTGTTGAGGGCTCTGTTCCAAAGGCAAAGGTCCCTTTCACATGACTCATCACCATCGAGGACAGCTTCTTCACATTTTTTATCGCTGTCTATATTAAGCCCTGATGTATTGCTACAGAAGTCCAGCAAGCTATTTTCCATTTTAGATGTAAATCAAATTAGATTTGGTTTGCCTCCTGGTGTTAGTTTGCTACTACTTAAATTGGTAAGAGAACTATATAGTGCAGAAGTGTCATTGCAGTCCATGCTAAACTTTGGGTTGAATGTCAGCCTATCTACAGATAATTTCACCAAGTCGAGAGGGGTGTTCTGAATTTTGAAATATTTAAACACTCCATGAAACAGTTTTACTTGCCTACACCAGGTAACTGTGAGGAAAACTGCCGGTTTATTGTACTAATCATTTGTCTCTCTAGTTGGTGTGGAAACAAAGACATTCTGCCATACTAATGGAGAAACACCTGCCCTTCAAAAGAGAGAAATCTGATTAAATAAAAGACAATAACTTATACTGTCAGTATGAAAAAGAGTGTGGAATAATTAGTGGGAAATTATAGGTCAGGTATAGGGATTCTGGGACATTTTTGGTCCCTTTTATTAATCCTTCAAGTTTTTGCTAAAATGTAAGCATAAATAAGAACTTCTGCTTAATCTCTCTGTATTAGCTAGACCTGCCAAAGATATTTGAAAGATACAAAACTAAACAATTAAAAAATTCACCTGCTATGATCTTTGTAGCAGGATACCCATTGCAAAATGAAGCAATACCTCTTCTTCCTCTACAGTCACAAGATGAAAACCTTTTCCCTCACATAGTGTATTATTCAAGACAAAATGAATTACATGCATGGTTATGATAATTGTGTTATTCACTTTACTGAGAAGTGGAGAGGTGATGGAATGAGAAACAAATATTTTGAATAGATGTTTTCATAGAGTAAATGAAAGCAGTGCTGAATGTATGAATAAGTCATGGTAAAAACAGTTCTGACACTTATTTTGGACATATATAGCATTATTTTGCCTAACATGAACATTAGGTATGGGGTTTGCATATATTATGCCCTAAATATCTCATCAAAAAGCCTTCTTCTGAATAAACTTATTTAAATTACGGAAACAAGGACCCAGTGTATCTTGAAATATTATTTTCAAAGTATGCAGAGTAGAAGTGACATTGAAACACTTTCCATGTGTCTTTTAATTTCATTTGCTTTATTAATTTTTAAAAGTTGAGAGATGGCTTCAAAATTCTGTATAGTAATGTTCAGTATTAAGAGTAAAATAGGCAGAGGCTTTGCTTTTTTACTTTTTTTGGTGTTTTTTCACTCTTATCTTCAAAGAGTGTGTAAAAAAAAAAAAAAGGAAAACCAAGTTCTGTAATCTTACATAGAAGAAAAGCAAAGGAGTAAAGTGTCTCTTTTACTAGTTCAGAGATCAGTCAAAAGAGAACAGGATTAGTGAAATACCTTTACTACAATGACCTGTTATAAATTCAGCAAAGTATAACCAGCTACCCCTGTCAGTGTGCATGCTAGGAAGATACTTAATTGCCCAATGGCATGTTGCGTCCCTTTGTATGTAAAACACAGCGTACGTGTATACTGCTGAAGGAGATTAGATAGTGTTAATTATATATTCAAAATAAAAATAAGATTTCTTCCACATAAATGTTTTGTGTTTTGGTCCCAGGTGAGTGTTAACACAGATAGAGATGATCATGCAGATACACAATGTCAGATTTTAAAAGTTGACAGCTCGTGCATGTAAGAGTTATGATGTCATATATTAGTCTTTATGAAACTCTATTTTTGATGACCCACCTGTATGTGCTCAATTACTGATTTGTAATAATTTTGCTGTTCCATAATAAATTGCTACCTCAGAAACCTCATAGTACTGTGGAACAGCATCCTTGCAGATTTAAGCCAACAACATGTATTCAGTTACAAATCAATAAAGATAATTTAATTAGAAGTAAAAATCAGCAAAGTTCATCCATTTTTTTAATTCACTTAGAGGTTGTCTTTACTGACTATTGAAGTACTAAAATTATGTGGCCTTAATTTATAAGTTTTGCACTGTAGTTGTCTTTGTTCTTAGTATTTATTTAACATAGAGAAGGCATTACTGATTGTCCAGAAGTCCAGGTGTGAGCATCCCACTTTGCAGAAAAAGGGAGCTGCCATTTTTGGGTTTGAGCAACAGTAATGTGAGAAGTGCTAAAAGGTATGTTTTTAGCATATTGGTTAAATATTGTTTCCTCACCTTCCCCTATGCATTAAATTTCAGTTGTCAGCTTTTTACCTTGTTGTGGTTGTCTGTTAAAGTAAGAATTAAAGACAGTGATTGTTCTTGAAAATGAAGCTTTTTCCATTCATGGAAGCTATTTTTTCTTAAAAAAATGAGACTGGTGGTGGCAGACACCTTAGATGCAGCCACCTGAGCCGTAATGCTGACCCAGAATATTTTTCATAATGCCACAGACACTCTTCATGAATCTGTATTTTGTCTGCTTGTTGATTGCTTGACTATTTTGAGATCAGAATCTAATATGAAACGTATGATACTTTTTGAAGAGAAACTTTCACTGTGTTTTGGAAGAGACCATAAGAGGAGGAGGTGGGATATTTTGAAGCAATTTTCTTGAAGTAATTTGCATCTATAAATTGTACCCAATTTTTAAGGAGTTCAGCTGCCATTTGTACAGACCTAAAGGACCTGGCTGTATTTACAAGTAATCAATAAGTCTTAAAAGCAATGAAATTTGATGACTAGTTCATATTACCATTATTTATATTCAGTAATGATCTTCTATGAACATTAGTTCATTCTAACAGATCCTTATTAACAGTTGAATTTAAAATTTTTACATCATTTACAATATGGGCAGCCATTGAAGATGCTCTAAATCGTAGAATCATAGAATGTTAGGGGTTGGAAGGGACCTCTAGAGATCAAGTCCAACCCCCCTGCCAAGCAGAATTGCCTAGGGCATGTTGCTCAGGAACGCATCCAGATGTGTTTTGAAAGTCTCTAGAGAAGGTGACTTCACAACCTCTCTGAGCAGTCTGTTCCAGTGCTCTATCACCCTCACAGTGAAGAAGTTGCTCCTCATGTTGAGATGGAACTATGTTAACCTTCACATTCCTGGGTATTTTATGCAAATACACAGTATTTGACAATCCACTACAAAATTGACTCTTTCTTCTAGGAGCATGTAGGTGTCCTTTTTAATGTAAGATACAGCTTATCAAAATAAGGACCAAAATATACTGGATATATTATTTTAAAATAGCAAACTCTTCATGACTTTGCCTTGTCTCTAACTTGGAGTCAAATCTTTAAAAAGTGTGTTCACTTCTACTTTGAATCCGTTGTGGTAAGGAAATAACAAATAACTACTTTTGTCATTCTTGTCTGATTCTTACGCAAGTTACTCTGTTAATTAACTTAAAATTGCAGATATTTCAGACAAACTATGCCCCTAACTTTTGATATATGCACACAAAGCAATCTTTTCACTTGCTATGCGAAATGTGACATGAGCAGGCCTTTAGAAGGACAAAGTTACAAAATAATGCTAGTAAAATTAAGTAATCTTTCATTTCCATGGCTGTGATACAGGTGAATGGGTGTCCTCTTGTGCTTCTCATGTTTCCTTTTATTTATGACTTCTGCTGTACATATGTCATTGCTCACAGATTATTCGTACCAAACCTACGTAGATGGTCTTTCTCACACATCTGAAATGAAATACCTCTATTTTTATTCTATTAAAATAAAGTCAGCAGGAAAATGTTCAGTGGTTACTAAACTGGCAGTGCCAAAATAATTGTGGTCTTGCCAACACTTGTAATAATTTTCTACGAGCACTCCATTGTAATGCAAATAATGAAAATATTTTTTTAGTTACCATAAGGGAAGGTGAAGGAAAAATGGCAAATTTTGGCATTTATGTCATATATTCTTTCACATGTGTGCACTTGTGCCTATTCTCCTGATTAGTTTTTCTTTATGTTCAAGTATTTGTGGGAGAGAAGCGAGGACGCGTCTTCCAGAGGAACAGTAGGTTCAGAGTGGGGGTTATCATGCCCACACATACTGCTGCTGATCCTACTTCATCCCACTAACTGCTGTATTTTCATTATAAGCTTGGATTCTGTTTCCCTCTTTATTACAAGGATGTTACAGTTCTTTATTCTTCACTGACAGCTGGCAACAGGTAATGCTGGCTGTTATTTTGTTCACTCTAGTCAACCACATTCATAACCATGTTTTGTTTGCTGTATTTTGTTCTTGGTGTGGTTGAATGCCATCCTTGGAAAGATGTGCATTGAGCTAGTATTGAATAAGTGGCTTGCCTTCGGCATTCATGAGTAAATTCTGTAGTTTTTGTTTCAAGCCTTTGACATGTCATCAAGTGTAAATCTATTCTAATGCCAAAATCCCTCTTGATGTCTGATGCCAATCAGTAGCTTTTCATCTTGAAAAAGGTAGTGAATAATTTGCCCTGTGGATATTACACAGATACCATATAAGGCACAAAGCAAAGAGAGGGGAATCCCATACCCATTTTTTAAATTCAAATAATCATGTTCAACCAGTTTCCCTTCCTAAATGCCATTGGTAGTCTGGTACATTTTCTCGCTTTCAAGTGAATATTGAATACTTGTCTAATTTGCATATTTTGGATGTGTAGAAACAATATGCTCTTTCTGCTGCAGTATTTTATTTCATGAGCAGTAGCCAACATGCTGAAATATGTGAATTATATTACATTTGTTATTTTAATAGGAAGCTCAAATCTTTTACTTCCTTCAGCTTCATTAGTGGGGGTTTTATTAAAAAAAAAACAAAACTGAAAAGGCATTTGCTATATAGGAAGTTCTACATTTTCTTTGTGAACACGGTTTGCACCCATGATTTTGAATTTCAATGAACTGTAAGCCCTAACAGTGTTGAATTAAAGGCATAAAACACTGTAGTTCACTGAAGAGCTCAAAAGTATGTAATTTCTTTCCTTAGAAAGGAGACCTACTGAAAACCTAATGAATGTGTTTATATAGCTGAATGGCACTCATATAGTTGATACTCAGAAGAAAGAAGCAAGTAAAGCTTTGTATTTAACTCCTTTTCAGTCTGAAATATTACAAGATTTTAGGGTGCTTGGGGACTATTGTGATTATTTAATCTGACTTCCTGTGTAATACAGGTCATAGTACTTTGCACAGTAATTCCTGCATCAGGGCAGATAAATTCTTCAGATGTAGTGAATGTTTTGTACTGAGTTTGATTAGTTTAAGCAGCCACGTTATCCTAAATCTCACATTAGTAATATTAGTAATACCAATACTATGAGGTATTTTCCTTATTATTTGTAATAATGTTGAACTTTTCGCCCAAAGTTAGTCAAAACAGCTTGCATGCCTTAACAAACTTTAAGATATCATTATTTTAAAATGACAAGTCATGTATATAACTTCCAATGTAGTTAATCAGGAATAGAATTTAAACTCATAATCTTTTAGTTTAATTAATAAATCATAAAAACACTCATTAGCTATAAATCATAAAAACACTCATTAGCTGATTCACTAACCAGTGATGATTTTAGGCTGAAAAATCTAATCATAATTACAGTAAGTTAACTTTGTCAGGTCTAAGAATTATTAAAATTATCGTGAACCCAAACATTTATTTAAAGATATTTGCTACTTCAATGATGGGATTCAAATTCTCATCTTCAGATCTTCAGGCATCCTGCATTACACACTGCTTTGCATGTACAGACTATCCTCATGCATAAGAGATCCCAAAGAACTTTAACAACTATGTTCATCCAGGAAATCATCCCTGTATTCTCTAATTGGAGCATTCTGTTAGGAATGAAAGGCACTAGCTGTCCAAGCCCTCAAAACTAAAAGCTTATCTTGGAAAAATGTAAAAAATATTTTATCCAAATAAAATATCTGTTAGTATTAAAGTTGGCAGAGATTAATTATTTATCAAGAGTAGGATTTTACTAACTCGGGGTTATAGCAGACGTCTCCCAAAATGGATTCTCTAATACCCCATGGCAGTTGAACTCTAAATCTTGTATCTCATCTACAGGATCCAGCGGTAGGACAGATAATCCAACACCTCATTACTAAAAAGTAGCCAAATAACAATATTCCATTTTCCATTCAATTTTCTTTCCCCTGGTAAATTGGTCACTTGCTTTCAGTTAATGTCAAGATATTGTCAGTGTTTGTTACAGTTTTGGTGTCTCTGTAGACAGCCTAAGATGGATTTTGCAATGGGGCAATGACTATAGCATTAATGAAGAATACTGTGATCTAAATCCAGTCTCTCTGACAATAATTTAGTGCTATAGTTTTACAGGAAGTAATATGCAATATCTCTCCTCTCTGAAATATATCACCATAATACTACCTTTTATTTTTGTAATGGTAGTTATAATGGTGAAGTCCAGTTGGGACCAATGAGCCATAGGTACCCGTAAGTATACAAATACAGCAAGCAGATGTTCTTTGCTCTATCCAGACAGACACCTGGCAGAGAATAAACATGTAACATGCAAGTAAAAAAGACATTGACACCACCAAATATCATATTAACGCCATTATTAATGTTCTGTTAGGTTTATTTGGATGGATAGCAACTTAAATGATAAGCTAAATTAAGACAAAATTAAGAAAAAAGCATTGAACACAAGATGAAGGCAGTAGAGCCAACAGGGAAGGTAACATAGGTGTTAAGTGAAAATGAGTAGAGAATAAGAAAGGGAGAAGGTCAGAGCAAACCGCACAAGGCAGAGAAATACTGGGCAAAGCTATATGAAGGTTTTTCTTATTGTCTGAGTCTCCCTGCTTTAGCTTCTTTTGAATCTCTTCCCACAATTTTGGGGTCTAGCTGGAACTATATACATCCATATATTATATACAGGAACATCCAGAGGTGATAGTTTTTGCAGTGAAAAGGTAGATTACATACAGCAGAAGCTATGTTAAGAAAGAACTATTATATTTCCTTAGGCTGGAAGGTGTTTGTCACTTACTTTACAATGTTAGATTAAATTGAAATATATTGATCTTCTAATTACCACCATCATATAAAATAATTTGATAAAAACCAGTTAAGTAATTACTGGGATTTGAAATACAGATTACAGCTTTTAGTCAGGCTTGGATTCTCAAAAGACCTCACCTTGCCTTGTTCAGTAATTGTGATGAAGCAGCATTCAATGAAAGTGAGCATGGACGTAATCGGAAATCGGGATGTAAATGTTTTGTTTGGATTCTTTAGTTTTGCCCTGTACCACTGCAGGAAAAGGACATACGCTTTGAAAGCTTGTGGTCTCCAGGAACACAGCTCTGGTGCTAAAAACAATTATAGGGAATGGTTGCTGGGCAATCAGCCATCAGGTAAACTGAGATCCCTTAGCTTTCCCATTCTTATCTTGATTAATGATTTAGCCAGTCATAAAATACAGTGTATTTGTAATTTAGATAGAATACTTAATGTTTTTCAGGGGAAATAAAAAGTGTGTCTCCTCTGTGAAAGCCTTTCTTCTGGTTCAGGTAGTCTGTAATTAATATTATAAATAAAATCAAATTGGTATAAATGTCTAGTATCTTTTAATGACAAAATCTTTTACATTTGCTATGACAAATAATGCAGAAAGTATCAAACTTGACATCATTTTCAGTTCTTTCAATTGATGCTTTATGAATTATTTTTTGAAAAAGTTACCTACTTCTTAGCTATTTGTTTTCAGCAATTGCAGAGTCCAATCCAACTTTGATTAGCATTCATAGGTGGCTTTCCATGTACTTGCATAGTACAAAGATCAGGTCAAATGCTACTCAAAAAAACCAAACTTACCACATTATAAGAAATATTTCTCAACTATCTTTTCTTCTTTAGTTTAGCCTCATATTATCTGTCATCTTCTTAACAGCAAAATATCAAGCACTTTCTTTCAGAATGAGCAGAGATACTCTTTCAAAATGAATAGTAATATACTAAAGTAATACCTTTGATATTCCATTTGAACTAATGTAAAAGGCAAAGTCAAAACTATCGTTACCGAGTTCTATAAATATACTAAAAGATAGAAGAATGGTAACTGCATACATGAGACACAAATTGCCTTCAAAGTGTCCATGTAAATTTTCCCACAAAAATCCAAAAGTGACATTCATTCACAATGTCAGAAGAATATTATTTTTATGCTTTGACTCTACAGGCTTAGCACATGCACTAACTTCTTTATGATTTGTTCTGTCTTAGGGCTATTTTCAGTGTAATCTTTTTATGGGGCTATATTATGTATAAAAATATAGTTTTCTTGACATAGAGCATATGTTCAGAGGACCATAAAAATGCTCCTTCTTTTGGGGGCCCAGGACCATTAATAATGTCTAAATTGTTAAAAGACAAAACATTTTATTTCAAAGTTGGGAAAAGGGTTTCAAAGTTACCTCTTTTTAAAATTGTTATTTCTTCTCAGGCTCCAAGAACAAAGTTTAGCTAGTGCTTAGCTTAGCTAACTCTAAGTTTAGCTGGATGCATTCATACCTTTGCAAAAATGCTACATCTACATAATGCAAACAGGTACATGTGTATGTGTGTCTGTAGATATATATATACACACACACTCTTTTTATAACCTTCAGAAAAAAAGACTGCTTTAAATGATTCTTTTATACACTTATGAGGATTTGCTATTTATTTATCTACTTAACGTCAGATGTTTTGCAAACACATTTTAAGACAAAATGTTTTCTTGTAAAATAATTGCAACTGAAGTGGACAATATACAGGAGAAAAATGAGAAAATAACAAAAATCAAGCAGGCAATGATTTCCTATATTAATTTTTTTTTCAACAGTTAATTACTGTGTTATCACTAGGAAGTTACAAATCCTTAATGATTAATTCGTTCCATCCTATATGGAGGATAGATATTTGTTGAATATCTTAAAAAAACAACATATTTAATTTATTAAGTATATAATAAGCTTCAAAACAGGTAGTAGTAGAATTACCTGATAGCTTACAGGCAGGTAGTAAGTAGTAGCATTAAGTTTGAAGATCAGTAAAGAGCAATTCTTTTTTGTCACAAATGATTTTCTTTGATTTTCTATTGTATATCACAGAGGACCAGAAGAAATAAACATTTTAGTATTATAGATGACCCATAATTTCATATAAGGAGTTTTTTAATTTTATATACATCAATGAAAAAATCTATTACTAATTTAGGAATCAAATTCTTATTGTTTAATGTTTTCAGTTTTCTCCATTATTAACTAAAGCAATTGGCCAAGATTGTTCCAGCTAAGAGGAAAAGTCTGTAATGAAGTCAGGAGTTTCTCAGTAATCTTGTTTAATTCCTAACAGAATTACACAGTATCTTGTTTAACTTTGCTTTTCAGAGGAAAAAATAAACTGTGCTGGCTATATAAATAAATTTATTTGGTTTGTATCAAAGGAACACTGGAATTCTTTGCTCTTTTAATCTGCTGAGGCACCACATCAGGATCACTCATATATCTATCTACCTGCTTATACTGAAAAGGGGAGTGTTGTGTAATGGTCATTTGATGAATACTTTATTCAATTAACATGATCTAAGAAACAGTCAGCAAAAGCTCTGCTGAGCTATGTCAGAGTTAAGGACTGTGTACTTACCTTCAAGAAATTGCAGAGAAATAACAGATATTCTTTAGCTTTTAAGTCAAAGCGGTGCAGGTGCAGAACTTGTATCATCCTACTCTAATGATTCTTCTGTTCCATTTCCTAGAAATAAGACTTGCCCTATCGTTTGCTGTTAGGATGCTTTTCCTATCAGCTGGATGAGCTACCTCTCCCCCTGCTAGCTGGTTTGGGATGCATGGCCTCAGAGTTCCTACCTTGGTTCCTGCCACAAGCATGAGTCCCTCTGTCACTGGAAGAATCTGGCCTCAATGACACTTTCATTGGCATCTTGCGCCAACGATGATTCCCAGAGCAGACAGTGGATGCAGGCAAAAGTACCAGTAGCCTCTCCTTCCATTACTGAGGTTTATGAGAGAGCTGGCCACTTATATAAGATCTTGACAACTTTTTTCCAGTTTTGTTTGCTAATGTGCAGTATATAGTATGCGAATTTAGTAAAAGAAATTTTTAGCAAAAAGGGATGCAGGTTGTGTATTTAAGTGTATTTGTATATGGAGTTCAGTGTAGTGAGAGTGATAAATACTTTCAAATAGTTTAAGTTTTATTTTTATAGTAACAGTTTATAAACGAAGAGAAAGCATAGCATAAATTAAACTCCTACATATACACTACTGAAATTCTCTGCTTGCAGAGCTTTCATCTAGTTTAAGTATTCTCAAACACGTCTTGAAATTCTGCAAATAAAACAACATTCTTTAACAAGAATTAAATTGTAACAGGGAAATAAAACTATTTTAAATAATGCCATTCATGTCTGTAGTCTTAGAGAAATGCTGTCTGAAACTGGTTTCTTACACTGAAAGCATTTTCTGCAGCCTATATTGTCAAAATGCGACAACTAAAATAATTATTTGATTTTATACACAGGCAAGGAAATAATCTGTAGCTGCATTTCTACTGTGTTCTTCAAATTTCCTATTAGTTCTTTTGATTATGTCTATCTTTTTTTTTTTTTCATGTGTTATACTTGAACAAAAAGCAAAGGAAACCAAGTCCTTTCCTTGAACATGAACAAATATTATTGTTCTTGTCTGTTGCCAATGCAAGAAATTAATAACTTCCTTCTACCATTAAAATCACTTTCAAATAATTGCTTGGTAGAAATTTATGTGCAGGATGAAGGCCACAAGGTAGCTTTGTGTCATACAGATTAGATGTTTCCTGAAAAAAGAGGGAAAGTACTGCCAAAAAGGCGTATCGAATATTGATTTTGTGATTTTTTTTTTTTTCCCCCTGTGTTTATAAAAACACATATTTCAGTACATGCACATGGAAAATATTACATTGGACAAAATAATAATAAAGTCTTTTTGATTAGCAACAGGGGATGATATAATTTCTGATGCTCACTATTTTATTTTAGAGGGACAAATTAGGTGAGCGTTTCATGCACTTAAATAATATTTATGTCTCCTTTTAATGAGACAGATATCTTAATTTCATTATTCTTGTGTAGTTTCCAATTCCTTTTATTTTTCTGTCTTTCTTGTTAGAACAAAATGAAGAAATAACTTTATGAAGGAACTTCACTAGTTGATAGAGTTCAGTTTCATTTAGTTTGCTAGTTTTGGGGTTTTTGTGCAGTGGAATAAATCTGTTTTCTCTGTTCAAATTTCTGTGCAAGATTCCTCACAAGAAAAACCTTTAAATCTTTCAATATTATCCTAAGAGTAATTCTTTTTTTCACCTTGAAAGAAAACAAATCAGTAGGAGGCTGGTCCGAAAAACTAGAGCTGTCAGTTCAGCGTCCTTATAAAACCTCTTCAGATTCTCAACCAGTTTCTGTGCCTGATTGCCCTAAAATACAGAATGTTCTTTCTGCTGGTCTCACCTGATGTCAGCAGGTAGAATCTAGATGGGGGGTGGAAAAAAAAAAAAAAAAGTCATGAAACATCCAAAAAACATAAGAAACATTTATCAGTGAGAGAGGCTAATAAGCCTCCTCCTGTTACCTGATAAAGCCGCTGTGCCAGTGGCATTCTTCAGCAATCTTCAGTGAGTGAAGACCTGGACATTAGCTGCTCAGAGTAACTCTGCTTGTATGTAGAAAGATTGTTTGGTTTGCATTTCTATTTCATCCCCAAATTAATGTAACGTGAAAGAACCATATGGAAAAGAAATGATAGTTCATTTCATTCTAGTAGCTCATATTCCACTTGAAAAATACTGATAAGAGTAAGAAAGAAAAATCTGAGTGATTACATGTAGGGAAATAAATACCTCAGGAATAAAGGCTATGTAAAGGGAGCTACTAAAAGATTTGTATCTTACAAAACCTACTAGTGAGGGTGAAGGTAAAAAAGAGTGAAGGATAGTTCAGGAATTTCTATTTCAGTTTCCAAAGTGTATTTTTAGCCGTCAGGCTAAAGTACTCCGTCCTGTAGATCAGGTTTTTGTCTTCCTGCCAGTTGTTTAGGCTATAAAGTTTGACAGTATGTCCTTGTGGGCTGAAAGACGGAAAAGAAGGAAATCTTTTAGTTCTTTTCCCTCTTAACATTCTTAGAATATATTTTTAACAGAAAGTGCATTTTGTTGATTAAATATCAATTTTTTTATATCATAAAATATGGCAATGTGCAGATGCCCTTGTCATGGTGGAGACCCAACCAAGCCACCCATGGTATTATGTGCCTAGGAAGAAAAGGGCATTGTCAGTTCATTTAAAAGAGAAGAACAACTTTATCTCCAAAGCTTGCCTCTTTTCCTGAACATTCACAGGCAAGTAACCTTCGATACATTTATGCAGAGCAGTCATCTTCCCAACTAGATCCACATGTTAAAATAAATTTTGTGTTATTAAATAAGTTCATTAGTGACAACAGATAAATCTGCAATTGAAGTATTAAATTGTACTTCAACAGTGTCAAAAATGCTTAATGTTCAATTCTGAACTAGGGAAAATGCATGGGTGCTGATTTTACCTTTTTTTTTTTATGATTGATGTTTATTTTTTGGATCCTTTTTTACCTCTTCTTACTTAAAAGAGCCGTATCTCCAGATTTTTCTGTTTTCAGATGTCCTGTGAAGGTAAATTTTCTTGGAGAAAGAGGCAGTTCGTTTTGAACTGTCAGACTTCATCTTTCCTGTCACATCCTATAGATACCTATTGGTATGTCAAAATAGACCTTCAGGTCCTGACATGGCACTGACATCACCAGACATAGCTCATAGATATCCTTGAGTTTGGTTAATGGCTCTCTTCTGAAATCAGTGATCATCTTCATTAAGGGTCTAAAGTTTTTAAATCTCTTTAATGTCTATGTCTATTTTTAAGTGATTGATAGATACTAAAAATGATAAAAACGCAAACAAGCAAAAGTTGTGGCCATCATTGATTATTAAGTCACTGATTTCGAAAATGCAAACTAAGAGGAGCACAGAATTTGAAGATTACTGTATAATTGCTTGCTGTTAATAGGAATACACAACTCTTACAGCGATTTACTGCAATTTTTTATTCTCTTCAATTTGTTATGACTTGTATATGAATGTAGTTTGAGAATGGGAGGCTTAACCAAAATATATTATCAACTAATTTAAAAGTATGAAATCTATAGTACATTATTTGGGGAGGTTTTTTTAAAAAGTAATAATGGAATTTTTTTTTGAAACAGTTTCTTAATATGTTGTTGATAACTTGGAGTTAGCTGGGTTCTCTATAAGTTCTGCTATCGTTGATATGAAAAAAGAAAGGTAGGGACCAAAGATAAACATGTGAAAACTTTCTCAAGTTAGAAGCTCCAGCATTTGGCAGTGCATGCACTACTTAGCAATGTCTCACTGTGTATGTGATAAGATTGTTTTAGGCTCTTTATGACTCACTACTCAGTTTTTCAAAGTTTCAGATATTCATGTTATACCAAGAGGGAGGAAAAGTCCTACATAATCAGTTCTGTTTACTTGATTAATAATTTTAGTCATACACTAAATGAAAAGTACCATTTACTTTGATTAATAATTTTACCTGTATACTAAATGAAGATATTTTCCCTTAGGTGACATAGCTAGAGCAAAATACCTCCTTTTTCATGTTCAATTTGTTTAACTTCTATTAAAAAAGGGTGTTCTTTTTCCAGCAGTTACTCCGTCTGTACTTTTTTCAATTCCTGATAAGGAGGTACTGCATAATACTGGAGTGTATCCACTGACTAGCATAACGTATTTTGCTGAAAATAGTAAGTTGGAATTTCTTACCTGGACTCAAATATTTAGCAAGAGTTGTGCCAAAGTGTATAAGGAAGTTCAGGGCTGGAATGCAAAGCAGGAAGATGGGGGGTGAACTGGATTTCTAATGCTAATATTTAGTTGGAATGTTAACTTTTTTTAACCCAATATTCTGCATAGTACTTGGCAGTTATTTTGAAAGTGACAGATTTTTGGCAACTACCTGATCTTTCTGAGGCTATAACATGTAATAGTAACATTTTTAAAGTGACGGATTTTTGGCAACTGCCTGATGTTTCTGAGGCTGTAACACGTAATAGTAACAGGGAAGGAATGATTTTCTCAGAAGTAGGATCTTCTAATAAACTCAAATAAAATAAACAAGCTGTTTGCTTCAGGAAAACTAGTTCAGATTCCAAAATCAGGCTCTCAGTTACTGTGTGGTACTTGTGAAAATATTATTCTCTTTTGTTTTTATTATACTTGAGTTGGTATATTCTTGAATGAAGTCCAATCCTTCCAGCAAAGGTGTTTTCCCAATATACTTTTGGGTGCAAGTTTTACTTTTCCAGAGTAACTCATCTAGCTTGTAATAATAATTGGCTTCCTAGAATTTACAGAGCTACCTTTAAAAATAGAAAATTTAAGTCTTGGCATTACCCAAGCAGCTTTTAGGATTGTGAAGAGAATACAAATATGTGATGTAATTCTCACAGAATTTGGCTGAGTTGAAATATATGTGCATGTTAAGTCACATAGACCTTTAGAATTTTAGATTTGCTTATAAAGTAGGAAATCCAAAATGCATTGTGCACTGCAATTGTGCTGCGGTTAGTTCACATTAAGTTTCAATTAGATAAGAATGTGACGGGACCATTTAATTAGTCAATAAATATCTGTTGCTGGAAGTTGACAACCTGGAAAGTAGTCTGCTTTGGCGGTTGTTATCCAGCACAAGTTCTGTCAGGCAGTGTGTGTCATTAGATGTTGTGCAAGACCTCACCTTAAGCTGGAACACTTAAGAGTAAATGGTTTTAACTTTGATTCTCGTTCTGCTGTTAACGATATGTTGACAAGCAGGGTGGAATTTTTTAGTAAGAAAAAATAAAATTATAAAAGTCTTAAGTAACAAACAGTCTGTGTTGTCTATGTCATATTATGTAATATAGTAAACTGTCTTTTTCCCCTGTGTATGATGTGTGATATTTTTAAGACTTAATGACTCAAAGTTGTTAAGGAGAAATTAATTAAAAGCGTGTAATGATGTGTTTCTTAGAAACAATTGTGTGGTTAAAAATCCAATTTTCTTAACAGAATGGCATCAAGTTTTTAATCCATTTTCCTTAGATTTGTTGTTTTGTTTGGTTTTTTCTTAATTAAAAATACTGGTTTTTAAAACTACATTGCATCAATTTGGATAATTACATTTTCCTTCTGAAAAAATATTAGTGGTCGCCTATTTTCCATCCTGCATGTACATAATTACAGTCATATGAAATAAAGTTAGAAGCACATGACCTCTTCAGAAGTAAGGATTTTAATAATAGATCTTGATTCTTAAATCTGTGCATTCGTAGTTCATGAGTAGTGGGAACTCCCCTGGGTAAAATTTTAAAGAACAAGCATTGACTGTAACTGTCTTTTCCTTTTTTGTTTATATTTGTTGAAGAGCTACCCTGGTATCTGTTTAAAGACACATGCTATAACAGTCATATTTACTGTTGAAATATATTGTCATTGTGCTTTGTGGTTTTTCAGTGATAAGTTATAGTTGTGGCTTTGCTTTTTGGGTTTTTTTTACATGAGTGGAGGTGCCTTCGCCTAACAGGCTTTGCCTGCAACGTATCCTACCTTTCGTAAATACACTTTCAAAGTGATGATCTGTAGTGGGGCTTTTTGCTTATGTTGCCATATTCTTCTTAGGTAAGCAGTCTCGTGACTTCAGTAGGTGGACCACATATCTTGTAAGACACCTTGGGGAGGTGCTGGTAGTATTCAGGAGAAGCATGACTTGCTCATGGGGGGTGAGGTGCACACAGCACTTTAACAAGTGCTAGAAAATGTGCATTTGGTTAGAGCTGTGTGAAGCCAAGGGCAGCAGTCCTGAGTATCAGTGACTGAAACTACAATACATCTGACTCTGCATCAAGTCCATCTCTTCTGGAAGAGGCTGGTGCCATGGCCATAGCTATATGGGACTGTTGTTAACTCTTCTCACAAATAATTGTGGCTGTTACTGGCCCTGGAATGGAAGGAAAAGATAGCAGAGGAGGAGGAGGCAAGGCTGAAATTGCTCAAGACTTGCCATTATTTATGAAGTTGCTCTGCCTATGAAGATTTGAACTCAGGAAACACATGCATCCTTCACTAGTGTGATCTTTGGTTTTTTCCCCTGATAGACAAGGACATGGGAGCTACTTCCTCCTCCCCTCTTCATCAGCCTGCCCTGTGCAGAAACTGGTGAATAGAAGATGGCACAAGGAAATATTTGGCAGTTTTCCTTTCATGCCTTGAAGGATATTTTAAGGAGGGTGTAGCATCAAGTGGGATAAAACAGCAATACATTTATAAAGGGGTGTTGGAGGATTAAGACGAGGTTAGTGAATGGGGATGTATTGGAATGAAATTACTGCATATGGAATGTAACATTACAGGGAAAAGAATGGAAAGTCATCAATGTTCTCAGTGAAAGTATTAACTTAGAGCTAAAGAAACTATCATGAAGAATAAGGAGAAACAGATAATTGGAAATAAAAAGCTGAGAACTAGACTAGTAGCAATGAAGTGCTTCCCATGGAAGCTACGTGCAGAAGATTCATTTCTGAAGAAAACATGACAAATACTATGCACCAGAAATCAAGCAACAACATGTCAGTTTTCAGTTGCACAAGGAGGAAAGCCTTTCCTGCGTTTATTCTTGCAAGTGAAATCCAGAGTTAGTTCAGGAGACTGTTTCAAGACTTTTCTAGATTTCTGTTGCTGTAGTAAAACCCTGCTTCTAATGAAATTGGCAGCCAACTTCCTTGTGAAAAACGTGATATCCCACAAATGAACATGGGATTAACCCAATGATAAGTAATACCAAGTTATTTCTTTGGCTTTCCCTGCCCTTTGCTGAGTATGGATCAGAAGATCTGACAAAAGGAAAGGTATGCTCTTGGTAACAATCACTTCCACTCATGTTACAGAAAACTCAGCAGAGTGGTACACCTACTTTCCTAGCAGTAAGCTTTTTTTAAAAAGACTCATGCAATTTTCCCCACAATACTGACAATTCTAGTTGAATTAGTTAATATCCTGCCCATATTTTTATACAACCTTGTTCCTCTAGCAGTGAGAGACATTTCTACATTTGAAGTTTAAACATTCCCTTGCCATGGTATACAGCCACGTCTGTCTGATTTGTTTTACTTGATGCCTAAATGTCAGCAAAGCTATTTATAAGGGATCCAAATATAAGTGTTATCCTGTTCATATTATACAAGATTTTCCTTGTCTAGTAATCAACATCTTTGACAAGGACAAAGAAATGTTAAATCATTATCTGGCCAGTTTTTTATTATCTCACATTTTTTCTATTCCAAAAGATTTGTATGACTGCTACACTGAATCCTCTACATAATTTTTCCTCATCACTACTGTCATATCCACACTTATCCTACTGTGGTGTAGAATTTTTCTGTAAAATGAACTAACCCAAAACTGTCATTCTCACCATTTTAACACTTACTATTCCATTGTATTTAAATATAATTATTAGTGTGTGTGTTGCAAAGTACCTGTGTTTCTTAGGATGAAAAAATGTCAGGTTCTCAATATTTTCCACGACCCACTTTTTCCTCTTTGATTCTGTTGCCCAGTAGGTTTGTAATTATTTTTCTTTTTTTCCAAGCTGGCAGCATTGACAGTAGCTCTTTATTTATCATCCTTTCACAAGAGTTTGAGAATATGTTATCCAAGCTATTCTGTAATTATTCAATAATGCTTTAATATATTGCTAATCAATAGACTCTCATCATTTATGGGTTAATCCAGTTTGGTGCTAGATCCTTTCTTTTGGTGCAAAACCCACCAGAACAGGTAGTGCAGAAAAGAAATGAGAGCTGACAAGGAAGTGCATGAATCTGACTTTCAAATATTTCAAAGTAGTCACTGTCTTGGGTGGGAATGGTTCAAAGGTGTGCTGAGCAGAAAAGGAGCTGCTCTCAGCTTCACAGATTTTGTGGATCTCTGATATAGAAGAGATTTTGTCCTACTTTGAATCAATCTTGCTTCACTTCCTCCTGATTAAAGAGTTCCTTCAGGTCATGGGCTGTTAGCAGACTCTCTCTGAGCACATTAACACCTGCCAATGAGCCAATGTGTGGTATTGATGCTGAGGCAGCATTAATTCCTGCTAAGGTCTTGACCGCTGCCTTTGCCACCTCAGTAAGGAACAATCCCAGGAGTACTTGGTCTTCTCTACCACCTTCTTGTGCCCTTGGCCCTGCTAACAAAAATCTACAAATCTTTA
>WUAM01000272.1:2974522-2989522 GCA_024336885.1 Actenoides hombroni | reverse complement strand
TATTCTGATATAGGAAATAGAGTATTTCTTAAGTGCAGTGGCTTTAGAAAAGCCATAGAAATGTTTCTCCTGAATTCACTGGATTGTGTACTACTGTTACTGTTAGTTATTGGAGGACACCGTTAATTAGTTGAGTTGTATTGGATTACCTGGTTTGCTGGGAAAGACTTAGTAGAAAGGTCAGTAATTTATACAACTACAAAAATTCTTTTGTTCAGCTCAGGAATGACCTAGTTTTGCCTTTTCTTTTATATCTCTACAAAACTCAGAGCTACAGAAAGTAGGGCAGAAGATACTGATGAGACATTTGCCCAAATAATGTGGTCAGATGCTGTTAGATTATTAACTAAGTGCTTATTCAAGGAACCAGTTATCAAGCTAAAGTACTGTTGAGTGAGAGAGCATGTGCACAAGCACAATAAACTGTACAGAACAGATATTCCTATAAAAGGATTGACTTACAGTTTGGCTTACTTTTCATCTGATATTGTTATTGGTGTGCAGATAAATTGATTGTTTTATCATGTTGAATGAATTCATTGTAGTCTGGCATTGAGATTGGTTGTAGAATGTAGCAGTGATAGCAAAGGATGAAAAAAATATTTTTTATAATTATAGCAAACCGAACCACTTCATGTTCTTCCACTGCATATTTTGAAGTGAAAAACTCTTTGTTTTCTATGTCTCTTGTCAAAAACATGAAGCTTTAATATGTCAGTGCTGTCTATTCAAATGGAAAGAACCATTTAGATATTTTTTTTTTCTTTAGATCCTCATCTTTTTCCAGTGCTGTAGCCGTTCCCCCTGGCAAGTTCCAGCTACATTCAAAATATTCAAATAAGATCATCTTATAAGATTGCCTGGTTTCTTAGGTTTTTACTTATTTATAAGAAAAACTGTTTAAATAGCATTTAGTATATAGAAGAAATAATTATACAGGGAGTGCAAAATAGATTTCTTACTGGTATTTCTTCCCTCCCTCCAACCTGTTTTCATACTATAGGTCAGGACTTAACAGCTCTCAAGAGCATTTGGCTGAATAGCAGCAGGCTTCTAAATCTCAAATCAAGTGCTCTTCAAAGCACCTTACTTCTCTTGAGATAAAAACTTGAGGCAGGTTTTTCTATCTGGCCTATTCATCAAGTATCGTCTACTGAATTGTTGACATTTCTAAACACTAAAGGGATTTTAAAGATCTTATTGCTCTAAAGAGACTTACTTGTAGTAGGGAATAAAGAAGTGAAATGAAAAAAATACTGACACATAAAAAGTACAAAACTAAATAACTGCTAGAAACAGCTGAAAGCAAGTAACTATAATTTGACATATGGTTTCTGTAGAAAACACATTTTTGATGTAGAAATCTGCTCAATATTCAGCCCTCCCCCCCAACTCCCAGATAAATAGTAATGTTTATTTTAAACTCAAATTAGTCACAGAAGTCTTGCATTCAATGTGATACCAATTTCTGTCATTCGTATTAATATATTTGTTTCAGTTTACATTGAGTCCTACTGTCTTAGATAGAGTCATTTAAAAAGGAATTAGTGTGACCCGTCTTTTAACCTTTCCCCAGCAGCTTCTTATTCTGTGCTTAAGCTTCCTCTAAAGCATTGGTTTGCCAAAGGACAGTCAACATGACCACTTGATCAACAATGCAATGTTTGTGGGTTTTTGTATAAGCAATATCAATCATTGAGTAAAAATATGCCACAGTGTGTTTTCATACCAAAACAGGTTGATCCAATATTACATATATTAAATTACACTTCAGTGTTTTCTGAAGTCTTAAGATTATTTGGTAGTAATACTACAAAAGGCTTTGTTAGCTGGAGGTTTAAACTGTAGCCCTCATGAGTCATGGGGGATTAGTATGGAAAATAAAAGGTATTAAACTATGATTTATGTAATGTCTACATCCTTACCTGAGAGTTCCAGGAACAGAACATACTTCCTATATCAGTGCCAGTTAGTAGGATGAAAAGGCAATGATAGAAGAAATACTATTTTATTATTTATTTATTTTTCCTCCTGGACTGGTTTATGCCTTAGCATGGAGCATCTGTCTGACAGTGGCAGTTGCCATTGCAAAGCTGAAGTTTCTAGCTTGTGAAAAGCTGCAAATATAAACAAACTGGTCGTCTGGTTAGCAGCCTTCGTTTGTAAACCTGCACAATTTTGTAAACCAGCAATACATTTATCTGTCAAAATGATACTTGCTTATAAAACAGAGGTTAGTATTAGTATTTTGCACTTACCTAGCACTTTTTTAAGGTCTCTAGCACTGTTTTAAAGTGATTGAATAATTTGTGTTTCTGTATGTACGCATAATAATCCTGCAAGGCAGACTCAGAAAATACCTGTAGCGAAGAGGAACTTGTCCATGCGTGAAAGGCAAAATACTTTAAAAGAAAAAAAAAAGATAAAAAGCTCCAGAAAATTAGTCTCCTTCAATAAGCTATTAAAGTGTTCCTATCCCTGAAGCTTTACAAATGTGCTAATTGTTGTGTTCTGGTCATGTAATATGTTTCTGCATGAAGTTAAGGCACTTTGCTGTTGCTGAAGCCCTTGTGCCGTCTGGGGGAGGGACTGGCAGGCTGTCTAACACGGGTAATGAATCTTCCCTTTGGGCAGCTCGTGCTTCAGGTCTGAACGCCCAGAAATGCTTCACAGATGTGCTGGGCTGCCTAGCAATGGAAATTTTCTAATTCTAGCTGACCTAAAAAAGTAAATAGACTGCTGAGAATAGGGCTACTCCCAGTGTAAAACAACAATATCCCCCCCAGCTAACATTTACATTTTGCCCCCCTGTACACTCCTCCTTCATAACCAGCAACTTGCCAAACCTGTGACACTGGTCTCTTGAACCAGAGGCATTCAGGGACTTATTGTATGGGTGGTTTGTATTGTGTACTCAAATGTAAAACAATCCAGCTCACACTGTCTCAGCACTTTCTAGAGCAATACTGTGCACCTTGGAGAGGCTCTGTAGGTAGAAACATTGGCCACTATCAGTAACTCCTGTGCACTCATAAGCAATGTGTGCATCTGCAGGTATAATTATGTATTGTGTTTATGTTTGTATGCACAACTTCTTCAATGGACCTACAGGAGGAAATCAGCATTGTCAAAGTATAGAAAATCTAGAAAAACTGCTGAGGCAGCATTGGGGCTGCCCACAGCTGGGCTGGGGCTGCAGAGCCTCCGAGCACCTCCCATTTTCTCCTGTTCTTAGGAAAGCCCTTCATTAATCTCTAAATTCCATAGGATCTGTAGAGACTAGATACTTGTATCGATGGAAGCTTATAGGCAACATGTATTTTAGCAATAGCTGTCAGAACTGTTCAGTTCAGAAGTCCGGTTTTATTTCTATTGTCTCTCTTTTTTGAGTTAACAAATCAGGCATCAAAATGCACTTGTAACAGAGACTTGCCAATGCACATTACCGGTCTTGAAACATAGCCATTCTCTGAAGTGTTGAAATATATCTGGACAATTTTATCAAGAGGCAGAATATATTTTATCAGTTATTTGCATTGCTGCACACCCACGGATAAGATGGTGGTTTTCAAATGGGCATATTAATGAGTTTTCTGAAATGTGACAAAATATTTAAACTGAGACAGAAGCTTGATAGATTACAGTGAACTTTAACAGATAACTTTGGATGCAAACTCAAATATTTGTTTAGTTTTCCAACTTAGCTGAAATTTTCGAGGGTGGCAGCAACGCTGTAATATGTCAGACCTCCTAGAACAGATGCTCCTGTCTCTGAATGCTGTTTCTCTCTCCTCTCCCTCCTCCTCAGTTATGTAGCTTTTGTTTGTACACAGTGTCTTGATCACTTCTCAAGCTTCCCAGTAGGAAGACCCGAGTTGTAGAGCAATGCAGACATTGCCAACAACTCTGGAATGTTTCCAGTGAGCCATCTGTGGTTTGATACGAAATCCATACTTTGTGGCATGTTGCAATGTCATTCAAAGAAAGAGGAGGTGTAGTGGAGGCACTGACTCAATGTGAAGCTTCATATAGTTGCAGGACTGAATTCCTCTCCTTGACCTTTTACACTCCACGTTAAGAATTCAGTTTAAGCTAGTCATCCAGGTTTCCTGAACAATCAGCAGAGATGGGCAAGCTCTTGCAAGGATGATTCATCTCATCCTAAGTACATAATATAGGTTAGACTGAATGGCTGACTCGTAGACAGCTGCAATTAGGTTGAATGAATCCATCAGGTAAGAGAACGTGACATTAACATCCATCCGGACTATCCTGAGAGCCCTACAATTACTCATACTTGCATCACAGGTCCCTCGCTCCTCTTACGTAAGCTCAGGGAGGAGAAATTCAGCAGAAAGAACATATCTACAGGAGAAGTGTTAGTCTGCTTGCTCTGGACATAGATACCATCAGACTCATGAACTACAGTTTGAATTTAGAATGGTATTTCCCTTCAGCGTTTAGACAATGTATTCTAATGACAACTATAACAGGCCTAGATAATGTATCTCCTCCTGCCTCTGTGTTTGCCCTTCTTCACTCCATCTTCTGTTGAGCCCTTTGTCACTTAACTTCTTCCTCTACACCTGTTCTCTTTTGCTCACCTTTCCATGCAACATTTCTTCAGTTAGAAGGGAAAAAAAAAAAAAAAGTTTTGGCATTAATATAGTATTTATCTATCATGACATTTTTCCTTCTGC
This sequence comes from Actenoides hombroni, assembly GCA_024336885.1. Classification (NCBI taxonomy): domain Eukaryota; kingdom Metazoa; phylum Chordata; class Aves; order Coraciiformes; family Alcedinidae; genus Actenoides; species Actenoides hombroni. The sequence goes on along the minus strand of WUAM01000272.1, from coordinate 2,984,822 downwards.
CTGGTTGTTTTATCTTTCACTTCTTCCTCTTTACCCACTTCATGTATTCAGACTGTAAACTCTTCAGGACAGAGAGAGTCTTTCAGTATGTACCTGATAAGAGCTGGATCAGTATTACAATACTGTGCTGTGTGAGTATTTACTACAGCTCCAGTTATAAGATTATTGTGAGTTTGGACCAGACAAACAGTTGAACAGCTGTAGTCCTTTGGATAGTTTGTAACCATCACTGATGAATCCAACACCCTTTATAACACAGGGAGCTTCTTCATTATACAAAGACTATAGTTACAATATAAAGCAGGTCTATTACTTGTATGTGTGACTTAGAGCACTCCATGGTGCCACCAGGCATTCTCAAGTGTCAGAGAAGGTAAATCATCATAGTGATGGTTTTATCTTTCCCTTGCATCCCTTCACATGTAGCAAATCATCTTTAACACATCTTGGAGTTTTTCTTTGGAATGAAAGAGCTTGTTCAGACAATTATCTGTACTTTTCTTTCCTGCCACTGAAAAGTAGTGGCTAATGCTGCACATAGAAAAACCCACCCATCTCTACTCATATGCTACTGGAACTTCTTCAGCCATCTGAATCCCTTAGAGATACATTTTACACAAATATGTACAGAATTGAATTTCATTGATGCAAAAATCTCTGAAAGATTTTCACTTGCAACAGACAGTATTTAAATAAACCGAGTTTTAAATTCAGACTCGGGAATTCAGATTTTAAGCACTTTGCATGGTTTTCTGATCAGAGAACAGAAACTGTACCATGTGGCATATCCAAATGAATCAGCACAGTTTGAATTGAAATCTCCTGGATATTATCATATCACTTTGGTAAAGCAGATACACTGGAAAGCAACACTGAAGAGGCACATAATAAGATTCAGCATTCTGAAACATAAAACAGCTTTTACAAAATCTGTCACAAAATGAAGTGGTTTTTTAATGGTTTTTAATTTTGCCAGGTGTCTTTAAAGTCACTGTTTAGGTAATCTCTGTAGTATTGGAAACCCACAACAAAACATCACTGTCCTACAAATGAGGTGAAAGTGAAAATTAGCCAGTTTTATTTTATATTCCATAAGTAGTGGAAAGTAAGAGGTTTTAGAATTGTATTCAAGTATTTTAAGTATTATTAGCTATATATAAAAATTATTTTCATGTTAGCAATGTGTCCTTTAGCAGACAGACAGGGATATGTAGGTAGAAGTATATTTATGAGCTATTCTTAGTGGAAGCCTTCTCTCAATACCTGATGTTAACAATAATTAATTTTGACGGCTCAGATTGTGCTTTAACTTAAAAAAAAAATAGGAAATGCATATGGTAGATGTGCTTATTTTAACATGGGTTGATATAGTTGTGATTAGTTATAAGTCAATCACAGTTACCTGAAAAGTAGAAAAAATTAGAATGCTCTTTTAAAAGTCAAGTCTTTTGTCTTTATAATCAGTTTAGAAAAATGTATCCATTGCTGTGATTTAAAAATGGTAATGTAGCATCTGTGGACACAGCACAAGAAGAAACTAAGTTCTTGTCCCTTAACAGAAAAATAGTCACCAACTGGTTTGTCTCCTGAATTTGTTAAAATACTGAGAAAATTGTAACGTGAACAGAAATGTAACACGTTCATTAGTTTAAAAATAGTTTGCCTAAGACCTAAATGTGGTTATGGAAGGATGGTTTGGCACCATTCTCTCCACAAGATAAATGTTACTGATTCTGAGACACTATCAGTATTTGTGAATCAAATTTCAGGACTATCATAATGATTTCTGCCTGACACGGGTCTAGGCCAGTTGGAATGACTTTTCTAGTCCTTTCTGTGAGAGTTCATAATGTCTTCAGTGATAAAGTGTTTACTGTGTTGTCACTGAGAAGTGAACGTACATGAAGTCAGAAGTACTTTTAGGTTTTGTGGTGTTAATTTAAAATTTTCTATCTTTTCATAACAACATTGTCAGGTTTGTATGTGAGTTCTTACAAAGTTATGTCAACATGGTAGATCACTCCAGTAGACCATATATCATATAAAACATATTAATTTCATCACAATACACATAGCCAGTGTCTCTTAGCTGGCAAACTTAGCAAAAGAAGAGCCCAAAACTTACAGTCACCTCTGTGTCAAATATTTGAACAAACTCTTCTGTCTAGAAGAAATTTAGTTTCATAGCTGCACATCTTTGTGTTCAAATTAAGCCCAAAGATGGTAATTAGTTTTTGCCAAGAAGACCTCTTAGTTACTGTGCTTGATGAGGACCTGTTAAGAAAGCAGTAAAATCATTGCCTGGAAGGCTAAGATGCTCATGAAAGGAGTTTGTGACCATTTGGCAGCTACCTCAGTTAGAAGTGCAAGATATGAGCTGTGGGGACGTCAGATAAACCTGTTCATTCAGGACCTCTTTCACCATGTAAGCAGACGTATTGCAATGGCCTCAAAGCTGTGGCTCAGGACACCACAGGGAACCAGTGCCATGTGCAGCCGTTGTGTTGGAGGTTTACCCAATGTCCCTGGTGGGCTCAGCCACCATTATTAAATCTTCCCCCTACTGCCCAAATAAGACGAGCAGAGCAGGTCCAGTGAAGGTAAACAGGGTCAAGCATCAGTCCAGGCGACTTCCCGATAGATCCATAGTTATGAGGCAAGTCCACTGAGAAGATGAGAAGTCAGGGCAGCAGGTCAGGCTCATACCCAGGTCAGCCCCTGGAACTGTGATAGCTCAGGAAAATGGCCAGGGCTAAGTCAATTGTTTTCTTTTTCAAAGGCCTCCATGTCCTTTTCCCCAGCCTGCCTGTAGGATCTTGCTCATTATCAAGAAATATTTCCAGTCAGGTGATGGTGACAATCACTTGACAGTTTGATAATTTTCAAGCAAGTAACAGGCTGCTTCACTCTAAGAGGAGGTTTTATAAAGCTGCATTACTAACCTCCTCCCAATTTCTCTTTAAGACCCACCTTTTTCATGATACCTACAAAAATATTGAAGTCTTTTCCTAGATACTATGTTAATATAAGTAATTACTGGTAATTATAAATGAGGTAATAATAAAAAAGACATAAAAGAGAAAACATGATGCAAGGCCTGCATTATGGGCATCGTAAACAGAAGAGGAAACAACAAGAGGAACTCCGCCTCTGTACCACAGACTGTTTCTGCTCTCTTGTGTGGCCTTTATGGAATGGTGAGAGTTCTGCTTCAAAGAGAAATAAGTAGGATATAAAGCTCCCCAACTAGGAGTCTGCATCTTTCATTTTCCCAGCATTCCTAAAATTCTTCTCCCCACCCTCTCTTCCCCCTAAACCAAATCCCTTCGGCTTTGGTGACTTCAGTCTTCATGGAGTTGTAGCAAATGGAACTGGAAGGGATCTAGAGAGGTCATTAACCCATCTCCTTGCCCCAAGGCAGGACTGCAGACATAGTAGACTAATAAGCATTTTTTGGGGGTCAAAAAACCAAATAAATGGAATTGTAAAGATTTTTAAGGTTTAATTTTGGGAAGCTTGGGGTCAGTTGTTAAAGCTTCATGTAGTGTTAGCAAAGTCACAAGGTTGACTTCAGTGAAATGACTTTAATATGTATCAAATTAAGAATGAACTACCACCTCTTTTTTTAGGAGATTCAATGCCTTTGCATCATTCATGTTATTATGTGTTCATTTGCTACAATATTACACTTTTAATAGCTACCAAAATAGAAGAATGATTTTTGAGTTTACTTTTTTTTTTACTTTGGGTTTAGGTTTTTGCCAATTACTGCTTATCATATTGTTGCTAAACATCTTTTTATTGCTTAAAGCATTTTACAGAATATGGCATTTTAGTAGCCCTCTATTAATTTTAGAAATTTTGCTCTATCTTGAGTGTCTTCCACCTCAATTATTTCTAAGTATTTTAGCCAGTGTAAAACCAATCTGTACAGACACACATTTCCTCTGAAAAGCAATTTTACAAACTGATTGTTGTTTATACCATGTAGGTGTAATACTGGATTTCACTAGTTGTCTTCACAGTGCAGTGCCAGGAGATTGCTCAGGAGAATATGTGTAGCTTATGTGTATAGTTGTATAGTAATCAGTTCTTTAACATTATATCTGGTTGCTAGCTCTTTTTTTTAACCTGTCATTGGTTACTTAGTTCAGTCATATGATTTTTACTTTATTTTCAATCCCTTTTACAGTCATTTAAAGCCTGCATACTGTTTCTGTTCATTCTGTAACTGAGATATAAACATCATCAGGAGAGGTTGTTAGGAGAACTAATGTTAAATCCTCGTAATACTGAAGAGAAAAAAATGTCTTACATTGGAAAGTCTGGTTTTTTTATAATGACTCTGTAAAACAATCCCTGTGATACAATAAGTTACACTGGCAAAAGTACTTGGTGGTATTTTTGTCTACTAGGGATTTTGCTGGTTTTAAAAAATTAATTACACCCCAACCAAATGTACCAGCGCACAGGATGTTCCTAGAATAGCCATGTCTTGGATCTTTACATCCCAGTCTTACAAGGCAGACCAGTGTCAAAACACCATCAGTGCTGTATTTGGTCCTCAGTGCTGGGACTGGACTAAGTGATTGCTCGGTGTCCCTTCTGGCCTTGTGGCTTTATGTTTTCTTATCTTCCGTGTCTACCTTTTTTTTTTTTTTCTCCCCAGAGAACAAATAACGTAATTAGAAGTTTTCTTCAGGCAGAGGGAGGAGCAGAGGCAAAGTATGTAATAAGTTTTGTCTGAGCTGTTTTCCTTTCGTAATGCATGCCCTAGAGCTGTGTGCTTAGCTGGGTTCAGTATAATCGTTCCATCACCGCAAAGCCAAGCCTCTGGGACCTGCCCAACAAGGAGCAGGTGAGAAGCACCAGCACTCCCATCATGCCCCTTCCCTAGCTGTGCCCAGTACAGTAGTAGCCTTCTCCCACAGCCACTTACTTCTTCATCAAGGGAATGAAGTTTAACAGTCTGATTCTGAAGATCCTGAGTTTAAACCATTCTGACAGCATGTATGGGTGAAAGTGGCATGTGATCGTGTAATTAAACACACGGTAATAATGCAGATACACAGTTAATTTTGCACAGAGGAAATTTGCTTCAGCATTCCCTAGTTTTTATACTGACAAACCTTACCTTTTTTTGATACAGGCTTTAAGAAATTACCACAAGGAGGGTGATTATAGGATCCTATTTTTCACTTGCGTGTTTACTTTTGCCAGACTATCACCATTTTTCCTTAAAATATTGTTGCCCTGTCAGAAACTTTCTGTAGCTGTAGGCTACAGAAAGTTTTGTGTTTATCCACAGGCTGGAATATTTTAGTGAAACTATTCAATTGTTTAAAAGCACAAACAAAAATAAGCAATTTTATGTCACGCATTTTATGGCAGGGATGTGGTTTTGCTGTCCTGTGAAAATCCACTTCTTTGGTCCAGGCACATGCAGTGCTGCGTGTTCAACTTGACCCTTTTCAAAGGATGTACCTGCCTTTTGGACCAGAGGATGAGCGCTGCCTGTGCTTGCACTATGGGCAGGGCACACCAGGGCAGGGCAGAGGGGAAGGAAGCAGGGACAGAAAGCAGTGCCAGCGGGAGAGAGAAGGGCAGATCAAGAGCAACAAGAGGGAAGAGGAGGAGGACAAAATAAGGGATGAGGAAGACTAGGCGCTGAGACAAGGAAGGGTGACCTGGCACTGAGTTTGGACCTGGGCATCAGGAATGGGAGCTGAGAATGGAATGTAGCCAGAAACAGGCAAGAGAAATCCAGGACTGTCAGGAGCAGGAAGGAAGAGCTTGGAAACAGAAAGCTGAGACTGTCTGGGCAGAGACTGGGGTGAGCAGACAACCAGAGAAGGGATGGTTTTGTCATGAAGACCAATTGCAGGATGGGAGGCCTGGGCAACGAGGACTGGGATTGCTGATGTGAGCAAAATCAGCCTGATTCTTATCAGACTGTTAAGAGAAAGGGTTGGAGGACACAACCTCAGAAATAGCAGAGAAGTCTGTCCACCAGAAAACATTTTGTCCTAAACTAGGACGTTAAATGTGATTGTTTTTCTGTGGTCAGCAAATATCTGTGAAAATGTCTAATTGTTCCGTAATGCTAGTGTTCAAAAAGGGTCACAGCCTATTCATGCTCTCACTTACTGCCTGAGTTCAAGTGACCTCAATGTCCCTATTGGTGCCAAAAATAAAGGCCTCTTGTTTAACCTTTGGATGTCTATATGATGCTGTGCAATGAATTTTGAGTTTGTTTGTGGTTTTAATGGTGTTAAAATATTTAACAGGATTAATATTTTCAGCCCTGTTTATATTTTTAAGCTGCCCACATAATGTAAGGAATGATATTTTGAAATGCTTATTCAGGCTTTATTCATAGGTGGTGTGTGTGTGCTATGACTCAGATCTTAATGGCAGGATAATACTCAGTTGTTTTCAGAGGACCCTAGTTCTTGTTTATTGTTCAGAATACATCTGATCTAAGGATGAAGGTGTTATACACAGTGAAACACGCTTCCTGGAGAACCAGCATTTTGTTGTAACATTGAAATTTTATGTTTGAAAACTGGGATTGTAGAGAAGGCAAGGATTGCAGGAGGGATTGCATTATTAAAACAATTGAAGGATAACGTGAAAGGTATGGTTCTGTGTGATCATGTTGCTTCAGCCCAGCTTTTTTATTTCTGTACTCTTATTTTGTGTCTCTTGCTTTCTGAGTGGCTGACTTGGGGCTCCTGAAGAAATACTAAGCACTCAAAGCTGCAAATGAAGTTAGCATTTGATCATGTGAAATGCTGTACAATGCTAAACCTTCTGGAAAAGCAAGTCCTAAGTGCCTTAGATGGTGTTTCTGAAATTAGTAGATAGTTTTTGCCATGGGTTTTATGTGCCTCAATTCACTATCCCTAAAATGGTGGTAACTGGTGCTTATCTCACAAGAATATTAGGAAAATAACACAGTTGGTATTTGTGAAGCGTTCAAGTGCTATATACTGACATGTGCTATTGAAAAGTCATCCTGCCTTCAGAACAAGGTTTGAATAATGTACAATAAATGTCAGAAAAGTTCAGAGTAAACAGCAACAAGAAAAAAAATTACTGAATAGCCAGTCAATAAATGAGCAGTGTGCATCCTCTCCACTGAATAAGGTGGGGGAGGAAGGGTATATCTGTGTTTAACAAAACACTGTACCCTAACATCTGTAAAAGCCTAATTCAGTCCTACCATCCAGTCTTTCATTTTCACTTTTCCTATCTGAGTCTTTGCAAATTTATAAATATTCTTCTGTCTGTTTTCTGTTTATAATATGTATTAGCAAACAAACACAACACTTACTAAGAGGCTGTGTAAATATCAAAGATGTCTTTTCTTTTGACCATACTTTAAGTCCAGGCCAGTGTGGCAGGGTTTACATTTGTTCCCTATCTGTGATATTAGTTAGTCCCTACATAAGATGAGTTTGCTGAGTCTTGAGTCTCTTTGCTTTTCATCACCTTGCTCTGAATCCATTTGGCAGGCTTGGAAAAAGGGTCCATACTTGCAGGAGGAAGACAATGGTCTACATTCCCCTGGAAGAAGATTCCTTTCTGCTCCTCAGTGAGGGCAGTGAGATGCTAACAGTGAGTGGGAGAAGCTTGGATTAGCCCACTTGTCTCTCTGCCTCCCACATACCAAATACCCTGCACCCCACTAGCAGAGTAGTGTACACTCTTTTGGGAAAAAAATGTGACTAAAAGATCTGCCAGGTGCTCCCCTGCACTTCCTGGCTTTTCCTCATCCTTCATTTTCCAGCGGTTACAGCCCCCCTCACTCAATCCAAGTTGCTCTTTCCTAGCAAACGTGTTTCTCAGCAGACAGAGAAGATGGGCCTGTGCCCAGTTTATATTGTGTTGATGTAGGAATGAGGCATCATGGACCACAGTTCACATCCACAGCCATGCTTAACCTTGTTAGGAATAAGGGAAGAGCTGCAAGTGAAGGATACCATGCCACAGCACTGCTTTTAGTACCGTGAAATGTAAGAGCTGCATAGTTACTAAACGGTATATACAGGGGGTGGGTTTTGATACATAAATCATGCTGCACAGGCAAAGTGCTACAAATAAATATTTTGCTCCTATTTCAACACTTGAGGTATGTCATTTCACTCTGGGCACAGGAGTTCATGCTCCACATGTGTTACTTCATGCTTTTCCTTCCCTTGGAGCAGACAGCAACCCAGCTCGCGTTCTTCTCCCCATGCTGCCCACGGCCAGGAGTGGACAGTGGAAGGAGCATCTCTCAAGTTGTGCCTAATTGCACAAACTCAAAGCCAGCAATGACTTGAACAATCAGCCCACTGTAAATACAGATATTTCTGATGCTTTTTAATTGAATTCTTATCTTTTCTATGAAAGTTGCAAAGGCATTGAACAAAAGACAGCTATATTTATGTGCTGTGATCAAAGCAAAAACATAGCAAAAGCAGAGAGAATACCGATAGTCAACACAGCCTCCTAATAGAGTTTTGCAGCCATTACTGTTATCCTGCTCCCTTCAGAAGCGTGTGCATTTTAAAGGAAGAGCCACACAGTTTAGCCTTTGCCTACTAAATCTTTCAAGAAATATGCTTCTTCCATGATACCAGTTTCATAAATTATTGCACTGTGTCAAAGACGCTCAACTGTCTCATCTGGCCAGCTTTCAGTGCCTACTTCACTGTGTGCAAAAGCAAGCCAGTAATTAACCAAGTAAAGCCTCAGTTTTACATTAATTTTTGCCTTACTTTACAAAAGTTAAATGGTAATGTCATGTATTTTATGTGTATTTAGATCTCCAGTGTAAAAAAAATTCTCAGAGGGAGAGTTGAAATATTTTTGTCATAGTTGAAAAACAAGGTTTATTATGCAAGGGCTGTGTGCTTGTGGACAACTGTGTAACCTGTGTCTCAGTTTCCTCATCTGTAAACTGGATGTAACATTCCTACAACTCACAAGGGATGGCAAGATTTGATTAGCATATATGATTGCCTTATACAAATGCAACCAGTATCACTGCTTAGTTATATTAACAGCTATCAGTAGAATATGAAGAAGGAACATTTAGCAGAATAATATTGCAACCAGGGTGAGCCCTCTCCATCTTTTGGCCATCACTTCATTTATTTTCAGACTCTGCCACAAAGTACATGCATTTGAAATAAAAATATGTTTATACTGTAAGGCCATAGAAATCAAAGGGTTTGATGTAGCAGTTGACATGCAGGCAAAATACTTGTTTTTAAAGGAAAAAACATCCATAGATAGAATTAAATACCTTGAGCAAGTTTGGATTTTGTTTAGAAAATCTATTCCAATTTGCAGAATCCAGTATATTGAAAACATACAGAACTGTTTCCAGGTCAGCCTAACAGTGTCTGGGAAGTGTTTTATTCGTACAAGTAAACATTGATCAGTCAGGAAAAAGACTGCATTTTGAAATAGGCTGTGGAAAATAAATTCTGCTGCAATTATTGTGGGTTTTTTTCCTCTCCCTCCTTCTTCTCTCTCTCCCTGTCTCTCTCTCCCTCTCCCTCCTGCCACAGCGACTGCATTTGCCTCCAGACTTGTCAGACACAGTGAGCCGCACGAGCAAACAGGATCTGGCAGAATCCGCCAAACTGCTGAGCTCAGGATGTGGTGCTATGGCCATCGGCAAGAAGCACCTGGACTTCTAGTGATTTCTACTTAGCAGTTTCACTCAGATTTATATGACACTCTAATTATGAGTGTTAATGACTTATATAAATATTTTTCTTAATGATTTGACCCAGCAGTCTTTAAAAATACATGTTATCATATGGTGCCTTTTTTTTTTTTTTTTGCCTTTTTTTTTTCTTTTTTATTATTCTGGTTTCTGTGTGCTAATTTTGGGCTTGTAAGGATTTTTCTTTTTTTGGAGCTTCTGTTGTGTTGGGTCCTGCCATTGTTCTGCTTGACTGGAAACACAGTATTTTGTTCCTGTCCTAAAAATAAGAAAATTACTCTTATCCTTTCATTTCTTTTCTTTTTTTTTTTTTTTTTTACAATAAAAACAAAAGGATATTTTTCCCAATGGAATTTTATATATTTACATTTCATATTTTGTATGAATAATAAGTTAAGTTGCATGTTGTATTGAAATAAAATAATGAAACTAAGCAATTCATTGTCATGTGTTATTCCAAAAGCAAAATACACCATTATGGGTTTAAAAACATTAATTTTTTGTAATTGAAATACCATTCTTAAATTTCAGGAAATATTTACATTTGTTTATTAAATATGAAATAATCTACCAATT
>WUAM01000272.1:2915464-2929197 GCA_024336885.1 Actenoides hombroni | reverse complement strand
AAATAAATCCATATCTAGAATATATTTATATACTATATAGACTACGTAGAAACAAAATCTAGATTTTGGTAATATTTCAAGTCTTTGTGATTTGATTGCTCTGTCTACGACCCCATGTGTTGCCATTCAGAAAGGATGAAACGTGTTACTGGACAAATGTTTCTTTGTGAAATATGTGAAAAATTACACAGATGTTCACTGATGTGCTGGGTAAATCTCAGACCCTTTTTGGTGACGTGGTCTGTGCTTGTTTACATAGCAGGGAAGCAAGTGAGGTGTGCTTTTCTTTGAGTTGCAGGACTCACCAGACATAAAGTCGTATCTACAGCTCTGGCTTTCACAGGTCGGATCCAAGCTCCATGATGTGATGGACAGATTCCCAGGTCCATGTGATATGGTCACTAGGCTGAAATCACAGCTTGCACAGTGCATGATGGTGTTTATGTCAATAACTGAATACAACAGTTTGTATTTCTATTATTTTTTCATGATCAATACTAAGCGCATTTTTTTCTCCCTATTATAGTCTAAAGTTGTGCTTTTTCTTGAAAAATGAGAGTACTTATAGCTATGTATTGTGGAGAATATACAGTCTTATATATGGATTCTGTGGTTCTGTGGGTCTGCACAGTATGTTGGGTAGGGATTGGAAGCAGGCAGAAAACAAAATATGTGGAGCAGTCTGTGTCTTTAACAGAGTATCTCACAGCCGCGACTGCTATTCACGTGTGAATCGTATCTCATGCAGTAATGATGTTGCATAAACTAGCAGTTTCAGAGGTGTAGAGTAGATGCAATAATGTCAGCCTTTTTTGGCACAAATGAGCCTATTCCTTGGAGTTTCTCTGAGCTGATGTTGTCTGTGGAGGCTCATGAGTTGGGGATGTCTGCGTGATTCACAGCGGCAACACCTAGCTCTGCGGGTCAGCCTAAGTGACCAGAATATCCTTCTGTAAGGCTGCCATGCACTTTGTGAAGCCATGTTTTTAAACACTCCTATAGATGGAATATTGCAATTTTTCTCCAGTTTTAAAGACAGATTGTCTCAATAACACATTGTTACAGCAAACAAAGGGTGAGAAAATACTCTCTCCAAGCAGAAGAGAAGCAAATTTAACACTTCCAAAAAGCACTGACAATTACTTTCCTGAGCATAGCGATGCCGCATTTTTAAGGTGTAATATTTTGAAGTTCATGCCCTGTTAGATGTTTGTGTTAGTCATTGTGTTTGGGGTATACTTTACTCAGTGGTAGCAGCTCCATCTGAAGTGGGTCAGATATTGCAGGCTTTACACAGAGACTGGAAAACTGCCCACTGTACCTCTGCCAGCATGTTCTTTCCAGTTAGGTCTGGGAACAGATTACAGTCTGGGTAAGGAAAGAATATATATTGATATATTCATCTTAGAGTAAGCAGGGAAAGCTTGAAGCTGCTGTGGTGTTTGGAGTGACAGGAATAGTCCCTAGGGACAATACCCAGGATACTTTTAGGAATTCCTAGTAATTCCAGGGTATATCCATTACATAGCTTTTCAGTGTAATACTCAATACCTCGTCTGGTGTTAGATCTTAAAGATTAACTGAAATCTGAATATTTCTTTATAATTTTTTTTTACTTTTTCTGATTAGTTTGAAATGGAGAAGTTTGAGAGGTTGTTTTAGGAACTTTTCCTTGCTTGCTTTAGCAAATTATTCAGTTGTCTTTAGCTAGGGAGTTGCAGATCATTTCTTGTAGACATTTGCATTGCACTGAAGTTCAGTTACATAAACTATTGTGTAAGTGCTTGTGCTTGGAGGACTCTGTGTGAGTGCTCTCTCTCTCACACACCTACAGACTCAGCCCCTCAACTTTCTGGGTCTCTTGGAAGGAGAATCTCCCTTTTCATCACAAGGACACATTTATCTGTATATCTGCTGTGGGGCAAGTATGTCAAAGGGAGAACACTACGCATGCAAACTCCAGATAAAGATAGAACAGGACAAGCTTTTTTTCTGTACATCCATTCTTAACAAACAAGATTTACTGATCAACAATGAGCCCAAATGCTCCCTTCACATCACCACCTCACCAAACCTGGTCAGGAATGGTAACTATGTTTCTGCAATACAAGCAGATTCCAAAACAAGGCAAATTTGGAGCAAAGCAGGAACATTCACAAATATCGAAACTGTTCTCCTTTTTTTGTCTTAGAAAAGAAAATGATGTTGATTTATCTGAAAGTGTGTGGCTGTTAATTAGTGCTGTGCCCCTCAGTTGGGTTTGGAAAGACCCACATGTGGTCCTGAGCCTACCCAGCTGGGCAGCAGCAGAATGCTCTCTGCTCACATTAACTTTTACATAGTATCCCCAATGAAATCAGAAATCCAACAGCCAACCCTCTCACTCAGGGACAATCTATAGATTTGCCACAATCCTTGGAGGACTGAGAATCCTAAAATCAATGACTGGATTACACTGATCTGTATTTCTAGATGTCTCATCTGTGATAGATACAGTATTGATAGTTTGCTTCATTTTACCAAAGCATTTCAGATCACCATGTGGGAAGGCACAGTGGAGGGGTAATTACATTTTCTGGTGTGAGAAATACTTCTTAAGGAAGCTGAAGCCATGTCATTTGATGTGACTGTAAATTGCTGCTACCTTGTGCAACACGTCTGAGCATACATTTGATTATGCTATTGCTGTGCTACGTAAACTTTTGCGATAACAACCATATGTTTCTGAGTCAAGCACTGGGATAGAGAGACACATAGAAGCTTATTTGTGTATGGACAGGGAGGAGTACATTTCAAATATTCGATGCTGTTGTTTCACTGCTGATTCCTCGAGTTACACATAGTTAATACTAAATAGTGTGATGTCAAAAAATCCCACAAATAGTGAAATTAATGGGACTTTTAGGACATTTAAAAAAATATCAGGACTGTAATATTGAATGTATTTTACTAGCAGTAATAGTGGGGTTTGGGGCAGTAAGGGGGTTTGTGGCCTGTGTATAAATTATTTTTTATAAATTTTATTGTTAAATATAAAAAAAGAGAGAATACAGAACAATGAGCAATTGCTATATGCATCAAACAGAGAACCGTATTGATCTAAATAATATGTGATTAACACTAACCACATCTGGCAGAAGTGTACAGCATAGCCCAAAGCCAGGTTTACACCTAGCTGGGGAAACCAGAGACTAAAGCTGTGCGGAGGAAAGCTTAGTCTCTCTGAGGCCGATGGAAGTTTAGGCATTGCCCTTCTCATTCCCTGTCTGCTGCTCGGTGTGGTACTGCAGACATCACTTACTCGATCCACCATCTGCAGGTACAAGGGACGACATATGACTCAGACAGGAAATTCTGCAGATTTTGCACTTGGATGTCTAGGTTTCCTGGTGACAAAGTGTTTTTCTATGGGTTTTTCATGAAGTCCTAGTATTCTGTGTGGTTTTTTCTCTGAGTCACATTCCAAATCTCCCTATTTAAACAAAAATCTCCCCTTTGCTCTCAGATTTTTGACTTACAGCCGTAACATCCTCAGATGGCTGTTTCAAAATCTGCTGTACAGTTTGTGCACAAACATGTAGCTCACATTTGTGAATAATTGTATGTCCCAGGTTCTGAAATTCATGATGGTGCAATGGAGGCTCAGGTACATCAGTAGGTGTTGAAATTCTTAGATAATAAGGAATTTACATCAGCTTTATCACTGATTCTTTTTTTCTTGTCTTCAGCCATGCCCTTAGTGATATTTATTGCACGTAGCCATATTCTTTGCATATTTGGAGGAGTAAATGAAGCATCTATGTTACATGCATGTCTCTTGAAGCCTATGCCTGAAGCAAGCTAAAAAAGGATCGAAAATTAAGGGAGTGTTATGTTTTCCCTAAAAATATCCAAAGAATGGTGCTGATACAAATAGTGTGCTTTATAGTAAGTATGTATAAATAAATGCATTACTTTTAGATACCACCATAACAGTTCCAGCTTGAATCAAACCAAACCACTGAAAAAAGCAGTGGTAAAGGCAGGAAGCATCAGTGAGGAAGAATGGATGTTAAGAGAGGGAGGAAAGTCTAATGAAAGGAAACCCAATATTGACAGATCATGTAGAGCAGAAGGAGATGGGGTAGAAAAACACAGTCAAACAGACAGAAATATGCTGTTTAGCAGGAGGAGGCAGCTACATAAGCCAGCTCTAATTTGCGTGATTTGCCCTTCCCTTAAAACGTAAGACACGCTTTCTTTAAGGCAGAAAACTTTCTGGAGCCCTACGTACTTGGGGGGAAGGAGGCAAAGGGAACAAATGCAGAACCTTCAGTGAACTCCAAGTCCTGGGCAGCCCACCCTCCTGCACCCTGGGCTGGCACTTCTTCATGGGTCCCACAGAGCCAGCTAGGTTTGGCTTAGACATGAGGTGCTGCCTCCCATCTCAGCCTGAGAGCATGGGATGAAACCTGCAGAGGCCTCCAACACTGCAAGGTGGCCCAGAGAGGCTTTAAGGCAATTTCTTCGCAATTTGTTCCCGAGACAGACAGTATTTTCTTGTCTGTGACAATGGTCCTTAAGGAACCTTAAGGGGTGCTTCTACAGACCCTGCTCCTAAAAATACTCTGCATGTGCTTTTGCAAGAGATTTCACTGGGGTTCTGAGCTTCCCCTCCATACACAGTGTAATGGCTCTGCCTGAATATTTGCAGACTCGGGATTCTGTATCCTAATCATAAAGTGGTATCCACGGATGTAGCTGATTTTTGGTTAAGAAAAAGCTTTGTATATTACACCTAATAAAGGCATGCTTATGGTAACAATAGAGCAAAGCATCCCTTGTGTTACAGAGATTAAAAATGAAATGGAATCGGTTAGACTTGATACGCTGTTCTGCAAATGACTTTTGTTTCATGTTACATGAAACAATTTTGTTTTACTGTTACAAGATACTCCAAAGTAATAAAGACTTTCCAGATATCTGGCACTTGCTTAATACTAGTAATTTATGTCGATTGTGTGCACTCTGCTTTTAGCCACTATTCAGCCATCTATAAATCAATCACTTGAGGAAAGTCATCGAGAAAACTGCAGAAAAGCATTTTTGAGCACAAATCTCTCACTCAGGAGAATGCTGAAGTTTTACTAAGTGGATTTTACCTCCAGGAATAAAACATTGCACGCATTGCTTTTTCCCATTTTAAATTATATTTTATTGTCCAGCAAGGCATATCCACAAATATCCTCCTGTATATGGGAGGTGGTATCATGGCAGAGCAGGTCTGTGTCTGCGTCTGAAGGGGTCACTGAAAACTAGACGTGCAAGTTCCCACACGGCAGCATAAGCCTCCCGAATATTACGAGCAGTTTATATGGGCTGCTTCAGTGCAGATCAGATGTGGCAAAAAATGTCTTCCAGATTGCACATAAGCAGTAAAAATACAGAAAAATATTACACAGACAGCAGCTGCTTTTCAAACATTCATGCCACGGTCACAGTCATGTAATCATTTTGGAAAGCTCTTTGGTGATAGGTTCATAATATGGATTAAAAAGCCAGAAAAATGTAGAGTTAAATAGTATGGCTGTACTCTCCCAGGCGCAAACCGAGGCACCAAATACCAGCAAAACAGACCATTGCACTCCAAGCATTTTTTTTATCAAGGCAAGAAGGTGTTTGTATATGTTCAGTGTCCAGGACCCGCTTGAAACCCTTGTGCCTGATTTTAAGAAGCTTTGTGTCCCTGCCCCTGGGATGGGGAGAGGCTCTAGATCAGGCCCTGCATGAATGCTCCTGAAAGTTGTTAAGCTCTGGCAATTTTAATTTGCTATGAAAGCTTGACACACACACGTGTGTATATATATATATATATATATATGAAGTCTAATGGAATAAAAGGAAGAGCCCAGATGCTGTCTCCAAATTGTAAAATGATTTTATATTTTCACTCGTATCTGCAAAATATTATTAAAATATTAGCTGCATAGTGCAATAGGAAAGGGAATCAGTCTTGGAAGGTCTTAGACTCATGAATGATTTCCTCTGGCAACAAGAAAACCTACCCACACCCCCAACTTTAGGAAGAGTGAATATGCTCACAGAAATCCCCACCAGTCTCTGCCCTGAAGCCAGCTACTTAACTTTAGGATCACTTGTATTTAAGTTTCTTACACTTCAGCAAAATGCAGCAGAGCTTGACAAATACATTTTGCAAGAGAAAGTCTGCTACAACTTGTTTGCTTTCTGGGTTTGAAATAGGGACACAGTGGAAAGCATTCCTAAAAAAATAAAAGAAGATTTATTTTTTTTTTTTACCATAGTTAAGCTAAATTTTACAGGTACTTTAAGCACACCATGGTCTACACTGGCAGATATTAGCATTGGTTAAAAATCCCTGTATATGTTTCAGGTGTAGTTCCGTTCTTTGGGCTTACAGATTTTACCTTCTCAGGCAAACAAAATGATTTTATTTTTAAATAAGGTGTTGGATTTATTTTTTTTTTTTTTTTGCGTACAAAGTTACAATTACTCTTTGAATAGCAAGAAATTATCATTAGAAACTAAAGAATTTTGTCAGGACCTTGACATTCTAAGTATGCACTGAATTGGATTGCTCAGTTTAATCTCCACTGTTTTTTACTTCACTAAGTAGGTCAGACCAGCAGAGAATGTCATAGGCTGAGGTTAAAAATCCAAGCAAAAATATGGAAAATATGTTTCCCGAACTATGAAACTCAATGAATACTTAAAAACCCTCAAATCCATTCTTGGGTAAGAAGCAATATCAGCAGAAGATCTAACTACCATTTTCTTCTAGAGGAAAAAAATTCAGAGACAGCTGTTGGATGGCAGAGGCCATCCAAGGAGAAATGAGGTTATACACGGGTTCCTTAGGACTCTGTCCTTATTTTACACAGAGGGTTGTTTGCAGACAGTAGGATGGGTCGGGCAGGACAGACACATGTCCTTGCAAGTTACTGTCCTGAACCACAGAATTTTGCTTGAGGAGCAGGAGCCATCTCAGCCATCCCCAGGAAAAGGCACGTGGGGCTCGTTTATGATTCAGGCTACAAATGCTATGAGGAGCTTCACAAAAAATGACTTACTGTGTTGGTGCTGCACAAAAATACCCCAAATATATAGTGTGACCTCTCTTGGGGGTCTAGGATCTAGGTCGTGGTATCTGTGAGTCCAGGGTGCAAAGCAGTGCTGGGGATGTGCCCAGCCCAGGAGGGTGCAGAGTTTGCACCCCAGCCTCGTGGCACTGCCCACTGTGGGGACAGGGTGCGACTGGCGTAGGTGCGTCCCACGGCGTGACCAGGGATGATGTGACCCAAACTGACATGTCCCAAGATGTGACCCAGGCTGACGTATGTTTGAGAACGGCAACTGCCCAGGGGCAGGGCTGGGACCAGAAGGGGGCAAGGACGATACCTGAGTCATGGAGGTGTCACTAGGTCACCTTAGTCTGCCAGCCCCAGTGGGCAAGAGGGTGCAGCCTGGGCACTGTATTCTGTAGGAGTTTTTGGGCTCTGCAGGAGTTCCTGGGCACTGCAGGGCACTGCTTCAAGGTGCCTTCTGAAATGGTATATCAGGGCCCTTTCTTAGAATCATGGAAAGGATATAAAAATAGCACAGTTAGGGGTTCCCTCCCTCTCCTACTTTTTGAGGTTGCCTCCCCTGAGATGGACAGGAACTGCATCTCTGAAGGAAAGTGGAGCTGCTCACAGAAGAGCCTGACCCTGGGAGCCAGATCCCAAACTGTAGCAAGTACCACTTGGCTCCTGAAAACTCACCAGAGCGAGGCACTGGCAGCTTGGGAAGATGCTGGCATCTGTGCTGGAGCACCACCCTGGGCTGGGAGCATCCTGGTGCTTTAGGGTGGGGGAGTTCCTCAAACTTTCACCTTCCTGTGCTAGAGGCAGGGGAGATGTGGGAGCTGCTGTCATGGGATGCTGATGTGTAGTGAGGGAGATGGGACTCATCCTGCCCACGTAGCATCACACACTGAGGCTGACCATTGCTCTCTGAGGCCAGGGGAGGCCTTCAGGGAGGATGCCCCAAACTGGGCCTGACCCTGCAATATAGCCCTGCAGTGCCATGGCTGCAGGCAGGCACTGTGGGCTGCGTGCTGGCAGCAGTGAGCCTTTCCTGGGGCCTGGCTGTGCCTGACCCTCTGCCGTGTGTCTGGTTGTGGCTGTCGCTGTGGTGGGAGCCGGTGTGAGTCCGGGATGCCCGGGCTGTCACCCTGCTTCGCTCTCACTGCAGCACTTGCTGCCGCTTGCCAAGCGAGTGGCACAGGGGAGACAGAGGATAATGTGCCGTATTGTGCTGCCCCAGCACCTTTTTCTCTTCCACAAGCTAACCATTGTGTGTGTTTTATCGCGATTAAACTCCAGATCAACATCAAAGGGAAAGAAGTTCATCAAAACAGGAATGAAACAAAAGGCCTTTAAAGCACGGTTATCGTGCACCAAGCAATGCTTTTCAAAGGCAGAAAAGTTCAGGTTAAATATAGACTATCTTACTGGCACTGCTTTAATGGTGAGGGCCCTCAGTGCCAGCCGGCAGCCGGACTTGTTGCTGGAGCTATTACAGCAAATCCCTCTCCGTTTTCGAGGCTCTGTCATGCGTGGGTGCCGGAGCTGGCCGAGGCCACTGGTGTGCAGGGAGCAGCCAGCAACGGCCTGGGAAAGCACATGCTTTATTCATACGAGTGAGTGGCACTTTTCTGCTCAAAATATAAATAGTGAATGGTTTTTTTTTTTTCCTAATGAAGTGCTCTCTAATGACAGTTGGGAGACTTTGCTTTTCCCCAGGTATAAACGCTGGGAACGCACATAACCAGGAATAGTTTTGCAATTCACGACCATGTTTATAAGCTAGAAACTGTGTAAAATGTACTGGACACTAGAGAATTTAAAAATCTGTTTGCAGCTAATGCACAAGCTTGTTTTTTGGGTTTTTTTTTTAACTAAAAAGCAAAAAAAAGAACTAGTGGGAGAAGAGATGAGGGAAGGGCTGGTTATGGGATTAGCAAGTCTTGCCCAGGGAAGGCAGAGTGGGTCTCCTTAGGAAGACGTCCATTAGATAAGGTCACATTCCAAGAATGAGCTAGAGGTCTTATCCAAAGTCCCTGGCATCTGGGACAAAAAGCTGGGATTTTAAACTCAGAAATAAATATTTATTACTTACTTGATTACTTACTTTTTTTTTCCCTTAAACCAGAATATTTTCCTGTTAGCACAAATTGAAATCTTCTCATTTCCCATTTAATAATTGCTCCAGTGAAAGACAGCACGATAAAGTGGAGTTGAAGGTGAGAAATGTTTCAGCCCTCAGTGAAGGAAGTGAATAAAACTCATAGCCTTGGAGACAATAAAGTCTGTGGAGAAATACGTGGTTTATGTGTTTGGAGAGCTAGATCATGGGAAAAAAACCAAAATAACAGAAGAAAATTTCCCTTATTTACCAGCCCTGCAATAATTGGGCATGCCAAACTTGCAGCGAGGGGATGCTTATTTTGTGCCAGAGAGACAGCATACTGCACAAAACAATTTTCATTCTCTAGTCTAGGTAAAAAGTTTGTTACCATGGGCTTACAGGGGGATAAATTTATTCATTCCAAAAGCTGAAGCCTGAAGATGATGGGCCATAAGGTCTGTTTGCAGGGGAGGAGGGTGCAGACCACTTTCTCTTTTAAACATATGAAGTGACAGGTTTTGTAGGCAAAAGGGGTACATTTGTTTATCTAAAACTATACGCCTGTTTTAGTAGCTAGAAAAACTGAAGGTAACAACAACAGCAAATATCAGAGAGGGGAAAAAAGCCTCTTAACATCTTGTACTATCAAAGACAGCCATGCCCTCTTCACTAGCTTACTTTTAAAAGTGACCCATGCAAGGAATACATGTGCCAAAGAAAGCCACAGGCTGAGTGTATTATGTGGTGTGATTCAGACCAAGAGGATATTTTTTTGTAAGTCCATAAACAGATGAATACAAAGATAATCCACAGCTACAGAAAGCCTGCAGGTTGCTACAAAAACCCCAAGAAAGCCTCTGCAAGAAGGGGTAAACAATTAACACAAATTTTAAATCAATGTGCTGTCACCTTAATAGTCAGCGAAGTCAGCTAAGATGGGTGTAATATGATGAGACAGTTTAATTCTTGTTATGACATTAGCTGCAGACTTTTACAACAGCTGAAAATGCTGGAGTGAGAAGAGTTTCCAATTATCACCGAGCTACGATACACAACTCTGGATTAGACTGAGGCATGAACGAGGGCTCCTCAGCCTGACAAGCAACATGCAAGAAAGGCTTCAGAAGTTTCCAAAATCTGGTATTTTCCCTTCTCTCCTTGTGCTGATACACATCTGAAAAGGTTTATTTCAGATAAAGTAAGATCATTTTTAAGAGCCTAGCAGTGAATCCAGCTCCCAAGCTCTATGTGATACAGTATTATATATCATAAATCCGAACATCCAGGAGGTGAACTGAACCAATCTGAAGCGATTCTGTTTTACCAGCATTAAGCTTCAAAAAATTAAAAGTCACCCAGGCTTGAAGTGCAGATAGACAGGTAATAAGCCATGACAGCATTTCACGGGAATCCACAGGAATAGGCAAGTAGGTCTGGGTGTCAGCCATATAAAAATGATCATCAGACCCAAAGCTCCGAATAATACCGCCAAGTGTGAGCATGTCAATATTAAAGGCAAGCGGGCTGTGAACAGGAGCCCGAGGCAGCGGCGAGCTTCACGGATGGCCCGACGGCTGGGGAGGCTGCACCTCTCCCTCAGAGAGGGGCTAAGCCAGTCTGAAAATGCAGATCCCTGAGCTCGGAATGGGCTGTAATTCAAAATGCAGATCCCTGAGCTCGGAATGGGCTGTAATTCACATGCCGGTGGGAAGGCTCCCCTTCTGGCTAACACGGCGTGTGCTCGCTGGCAGGGGATTTCATTTTTTGGGATGGTTTTGCCCCAGTTTTAGTTCATAGCTTGGTTTTGACTATTGTTAGGGTTTGGTTTTATTTTATTTTATTTTATAATTATTTTTATCATTATTATTTTGTTGTTTTGTTTTTTGTAAACCTCGCAAGAATGACATTCCTCCTGGACCCCACATATGGGGAAGGATTTATCCTGCCAAACCATGCACCTCCTTCGTGGCTTATTGTCAGTCTCTTGGGGGGCAACTGCAAACATGGGAGGTAGCTGGCACGTTTGAAAAAGCGACTCTTTAATCCAAAGGTGGCCTGGTTTGTATTGCTTATGTCATGTTGCTCTGCCTTTTTTAATATTGCTTTCAGAAAAATGGGTCACGGTTTGCTTTGCAGATCATAAAGAGAGAAACCATTTTGTCAGGCCTCCCCCTGTACAGTGTTTCTGAGTTTCCTCTATGTTATTTCCCATGGCTGAGAATAGATGGTCTACAAAGGAAAAAAGTAGCCTGGTAAGAAGATAACTGGGGAAAGTCCCACCCTGAGCTGGAAAAGGTTTTTGCTGCAAAATAAGTTATAATTCACTAAAATGTCTTTTTCACTCTCATGGGAGCTCCATGAGTGCTCCACATTCACTGATTGCATCCCAGAAGTCCCCCCCACTCCCAGCTGGATAAGGCCTTTGCTGAAAAATGTAATCTCTCTCTAAAATGCCTTTTCCCACTCTTTTAAAAGCCCTGTGAGTGTTTGCAGAAGTTACCCTGGACCACAGAGAGCAGCAAGAGTCCTGCTGCCCAGGGCACTGTCTGACAGCAGGCAAGGAAAAAGAGGATGTCACAAAGGGAGAAAAGCTAAAACTCTACTCAAATCCCTCAAATCCTAGCAGGGGAGACCTGTCTGAAGTCAGTCCCTTTTTTTGGTCTTTTTCAGCAGTCTTTATTTGGCAACTCATTTTTAAAAAGGTTGACCTGAAAATTCGCTGTGTCATGCAGTGTCTTATTCTGCATGATAAGGTAAGGTAAGTTCTCATTAAAATGGTTGGCTTTCGACATCCTCCCCTCCCTGGTGAATGAATAAATAAATAAATACGCTTGATATGTTCTGGAAATGCTCTCTCTGCTACTTGCAAAGCAGAAAGGAAAGCTTTGGGTTTGGTATATGCTGCCCTCTCCCAGCCACTCTGGGGGCCAAAAGGCAGCTGAGGGGTGACCAAAGGGTAATCGAGGGGTGGCCAAGGGGCGTCTGAGGTGCCCTGTATCCTGCAAAACACTCCTTAGCTGTTTGGCTCTGCATCCAGCCCCTTCGTACGCAGTTTCACCATCCTGGTGCAGCCCACAAGACTCTCAGTTCAAGATGTCACGTGCTGTCTGCTCCTCTCCCAAAAATTCACCTCCAGCTTTTTTACTCTGTGATGCCAAATCCCTGAAGTGAAAAGGGGCTTTCATGCCTTTATATGGAATTGCAAACCTGTATTAAGCCTCAAAAGATGTTTTTATCAAAAAAATCTCGACAGCTGCCAACTTCTCTAAATCCCAAACTATCATTATGCATTTAGTCTTAGACAGGGGATTTTTATGGATCTTCCCTCCTGACCCAATGATAAAGCCAAGTTGGTTTGAGATTGAAGATTCATTTATCTCTCCTTGGCAATTATCTCTATTACTGCCCACAATCCTTCCCAATCTTTTTAAACAACATCCTGCTATTAAAGCCACTTGGCAAGCATTTAAAGCCCTGGGATAAGTTAACCATGCACAAAATATCCCACTTGGGGAAGGATCCAGCTATAAAAATAAATGGTTTACGTTTCGAAGGCCATGGTTCAGGATGAGTATTCTTCATTTGTGAAGAGAGGTCATCATTGCTGACAATAAAATTATGTAGGACCTGATCCTCCCCCACTGAGCTCAATAGCAAAATCCCTCCTGATTTCAATGGTGTTTTCCGGGGTCAGTCGCCAGGAAAGCCGACATTCCACAAAGTTGCTGAAAATCTATAATTGGATATATTAAGAGGGCTTTCAAAGAGATGTCAGATTTGGAGGCTTAGTGTAAACCGTGCTGCAAAGGGGATCATTTCATATAACTGAATCAATAAAGTTTTTTTTTAACGTTCCTTTTCTACTTGATCTCTGATGGCAGAAAAGCTAAGCTCTGCAGACTCACCATGGGCATGGAGAAGATGCCGGCAGCCTGGCTGGAGGGTGAGCCACTGCCAAGTGACCTGGTGTAAGCTGCCAGTCTGAGGGGTGTAATCCTACAAGTGTTTGATCCAGTGGCTTTGCTTACACTATGGAGGTAACTCGTGCATGTAAGTACTGGAATACCAAGCTCTTATTTTCATGGGGTTGCTGGTCTCCTGTCACAACACATCTCTTTGGGAGATATGATTGAGAGTTTTGATGAATTTTGCCATACCTTACATGTCTATATTTAGTAAAATGAAGCTTAGTTTGTTTCTTTGGAACAAGATATGGATTTATCCCTCAAACACATTTTTTTAAACTCATGGGCTGTACTTCAAAGTGTTCTTTAATGCCACTTTGAAAATGCTCACTGGTAGCTCTTTAGGAACTGGAAATCTTCCATTTCTACTTACATGGTGCTTTTCTGGCTGATGAACATTGTTTTCCCTTTGGTTCTCAGGCAGAGAAAGGTCTGCTTGGCGTGGAGTGGCTGTGCTGGGCAGGCAGGGGCAGCAGCCTCACAGAGATGTGCCCAAGGGTATCCCCCTGTCATGGGACCCCAGTGTGGGGTTTGCGCCAGGTTGCTTCACTCTTGCAGCAGCCTGATTTGGAAAGGTGTGCT